>CABFKQ010021717.1:0-11850 GCA_901779485.1 Panagrolaimus sp. PS1579
ATAGAACTATCGTCACTTAAAGCTTTATCCATTAATGATTCATCGGTTACAGTATCATCTAAAATCCAATTTTTTTTGTCAGTATTCAATTATTTATTATTTTGCCCATTAAAAAACTTTACCATTACAATTCCCCTCATAATTTTCATTTTCATTTCTGTCATCATTATAATTTTCATCATTTATTGGAATCATTGAAGTTAAATGTTTATATGCATTTTGAAAGATAACAATTAACTTTGCAACAATTGGATTTACTTCACATATTTGAAATCCATCTGGTTTTGTATTATTATATGAATTAAAAACATTTATTAGCGTTCGATCTGCATGTACACGTTTTCGAACAATTCTTAACAAACTTTCGAGCTAAAAATTGTGTTTCGGAGTTTTTTTGTAGAAAAATGTTTCAAAAATTAATTGTGTCAAAAACAGGCATGGCATCGGGCCGACTTTTATAGTGCCCGGCCAGGTAGCGGGTCGGGCCGGGATTTCCCTATCCGGTGCATTGCCTAGTAAAAAACAAATTCAACCATCTGTTCTTTGCTTTTACCTTTTTCCGGCACAGATGGTTTTTCTTTTGTGCCAAAGAAAAAAGTGTGCCAAATCTGTCAGTCAAAAAAAATATTATTCATTCGTTAAAAAAAAACACAGAAAAAGAGAAAGTTCAAAGGAGCGAAAAAAGTCAAAAAAAAGCAAAGCGGAACGACACAATTTGGCATTTTTTTAAACCGAACTAAACTTTTTCCCCAATAATCTGTCAGAAAAATCTTTTGTTTAATAAAGAGAAAATGTCGAAGGAGAAATAATAAGCGTTATGCAGGAATATTGATTAAAGTTGCATTTTTCTAGCTTGTTTTTGAAGGTGCATTTAAAAAAGTATCATTGACGTTTATGCTTTAAAAGGAACGTTTATTGATGTATAATGCTGTTACGAAAAAAATTCCTTTATTTCCAAAATTTTTTCAAACGAAAGCAACTTAAAAAGATTATGAAATGGTTCAAATTTGCAAATTTTAGCTAAAATGACAAATAATTTTTTTTTGTAAAGCTTTACTATGGGATATATGTCTCTTCTTTTCGCTTACACGACACTTTCAGTTTGATTGATATATGCATTACCGAGATTTGAAAAACTTGATGAATGTTCTTTTTGAGATCCAATTGAAGGACTTTTTTGTTTTTGTTGTTGAGGTTTTACAGAATCCATTTCAAATGATGCAACAATTGGAACTTCATCTTCTTCCGTGGTTGTTTCATCAACATTTAAATATTCAGATGCTAGTTCACCAACTCCATCATTTTGATAATGATGTTTTTGTTGTTCTTCTGATAATGCTGCTGCAGGAGAATTTTCACTACTTGGAGGGACATTTACCTTTGTATATTTGCAACCATTTGGATCAAGTTTAACCATTTCTGCACTATTTGGTACAAGATAATTTTCTTCATCTGTATCAACTTCAGTTAGTCGAGTATCAAATGTATTACTTTGATTAGATCGAAGTGGATCAGCTTTATATCGGCTTGATGCAGAAGATAAATTTCGTTTTTTGGATATCTAAAAATGTATTAGACTAGGAATGTACACAGTTTAAAGATCTCTAGTAAATTGGGATTATATCTCTTTCCACACAAAACACTTACTGGCATTGGACGACCATCTTCCATATTTGCAGGATTAATTGGATTATAAATAAATTGCATTCCAGTTTCATCCGTATAAATTTGTTCACCCATTGCAGAATCGGTTAAACTTAAAAGTCGTTGAATTTGATGCCGTTGTTGTTCTTCTGATCCAATATATGAATCCATTCGTTGGGTAATATGCCGATCTTGAATATATTCAGTTGGAACTTTACAGTACTTCAAAAATGTTTCTTTTAAATCACTAAAATGTGGTCGAGATGCAGGAGTTTCAGACCAGCCTAAAATGGGATAAATATATGTGGATTAAAGATATCAAAAAACGAACATGAAATTAAAGTTCCATGTAAATGTACTCCACAATTTGAAGGTTGTTTAAGGCGATGACCATCTTGTAAAAATCGATACATTTGATCACCTTTTTGAATATATTCTTCTTTGTACGGTGTTGCACCATATGTAATAATTTCCCAACATGTTACACCTGTAACAAAATTTTTAGTGGGATTTAAAATAGGCCGATTTCATATATCCATTTGTAATAAGGAATGACAGAAGAATCAAAACTAACCAAACGCCCAAACATCGCTGGCTTCAGAAAATTCTCCCCTGGGTACCAAACATTCTGGCGGAACCCATTTGAATGGAACTTTTGAACCCGCAGCTGCTGAATTACTTCCTTCTAACATCTTTGCAAGCCCAAAATCTGTTACTTCAACATGATTATTTTTTCGCATTAAAACATTTCGAGCAGCTTAAATAATTTACTATTATCTTAATTCTCACCTAAAAAAAGTTTACCTAAATCACAATGAACAATTTTATGCCGAGTTAAATATTCCATTGCTGAACAAATTTGATAACAATATAGAATTAAATCTCTTGCACCAAGACAATTTGAATTTGTTACAAGAAAATCTCTTAAAGATCCCATTGGTCGAAGTACTGTAACAAGTTTAACACCACCAACAAAACAAATTCCAACCAATCGAAGTAAATGTTCATGATCTAAGGATGCCATAATTGTTGCTTCTGCAATCATTTCTGTCTCAGTACTCCAGGATTGTGAAGCATCCAATTTGATTTCTTTTATAGCAACAGGAATTTGAAGATCTTTTCCTTTTGCATCTTTAACTTTATAAAATCCAGCATATACAGTTCCAAATGCACCAGTACCAAGAATTCGATGAGAATTTGTTAATTGACTTCGAGTAATAACATTTAAGCGATTCATATTTGGTCGACGAGTTAAAGCATTTTTATCATATTCAGGAATTTCAGGTGGATGAAGCTGTTGTTCTTGTTCAAATTTTTTACGATATCGAGTACATCGTCTAATTAGATACTGTAATAATAGAACTTAAAAGGGGATATAAAAAGCAATAAAACTTACTGAAATAATCAATGCAACAATTATTAATGCAATTAAAATAATGGCTGCAATCAGAATCATCCTAAAATATATATATGTCAAGATTTCATATATCCACTTTACAGAAGCTTACCGATTCCTTGCTTCTGTTGCAACATCATGTGCATGACAAAAATTTTCATAATACCATGGATGTGATTGTGGACAGAATGGAACACATTGTACGCTTGCAAGCTGATCAATTCCAGCATAATCACATCTATCACAATCAAATTCTGTTGGACCTTTACAGCTTTTTGTTCGATCACAAAGTGAATGGCATTGTTGACAAATTCCAAGGGATTCTGAAGATTTTGCAGAAAGCTCGGAAGACGAATATGGAAAAAGTTCATAATTGCCTCTGAAATTTAAAGTGGACTTTAATGGGAAAAAAAATATGTTGGTAATTGTAAAGCTTACTCTCCACATTGTTCTGCACATCCAATCATTTTTTCAGTATCATTATTTGGAACAATATTATATTTTTGACATTCTGTACAATTATTTAAGCTTATACAAGTTTTACATTCTGGTCGACATTTTTTACATTCACCAGTTTGTATGCCAATTGTTGATGGAAGATCTGGATAATAGCCATCCCAATGATTGCAAGCATTCATTACATCACTACCAGCAAGGCATTGAATCTAAACATATGTAATTAAATGGGTAAGGATTTTGTTATTGCTGGGGGATCGAAAAACGTATACCATAAATCCGAATAACCAAAAAGTTGGCACAAACTTTTGCTGGGGTAATCTGCCCTCAAAATCAAAAACGTACCCCTTCATCAGTATGAACACCAAATCTACAAGCTTTACACCCTCTTCCCAAAATTGCTGATTCTCCATTACATCCATTATTATAACAGTTATCATGACATGGATAGCAATCATTTTGATATGCATAAGTATTATTTGGACATTTTTCAACACATTGAAATCTTGCTGTATCAATATCTTCAAAACGATAATTTTTACATGTTTTACATTCAAATGCAGTTGGGCCATAGCAAGTACTACATTCTCGATCACAACGATGGCATTCATTTTTTCCAACTCGAAATAAGCCTTCTGCTTCTTCACAAGTATTTACACATTCATCATCTTTGATATAATGTTGGCATTTGAGACATTGGGATGGACCTTTTCCCCAACAGCCTTTTGTTGGATCACATGTATCATGGCAGATATAATCATATTTTGCTGAAAAGGATAAGGATTTATGAAATCCAAAAAATTTTTGCCGGAAATTGTTTTTACAACAACTGCTGGGCTTGTTGCAGCCGATCCCTGGGGTGGGAGTCACTACTCAACTCGATAAAATTAAAGCTTACCACAAAAATCTGGCGGTGCATTATGTGTAAATTGTACACCTTCGGCATTCAAAAATTTCCAATCCAAATCTTTGCCATAACAAAGTTGAGAATTATTTAAAAATACTGCTTTTCCAGCACTCAATTTTTCCAATTTCCTTAATCCAAGTTCAGTTAAATTTGCAAGTCCTTGAACAACCAAAGAATATCGAATATGCAAATCTCGGCCTTCAATAACTTTTAAATTTTCCAAAAATTTTAAATTTGTTGGTTTTTTATCATTTGGAATTCCACCCCCATCAACCATAACATATCCGGTAACAATTTTAACACTTCGAAGATTATTTAAAAGTGATGGCTCATAGCCAGGTTCTTCATAGAGGTGATTCAAAAGTTCAAGATTTCCATCAATTTCAGAGCAATTTACTAATTCTTTAAGCATTTGAACATCAAGGTATTTTGGAACAGCACAAACTGAAATTGAAGAGGGATTAGTTGGATTTATTTAGTTAAAGTGGTCCATAAAAACAATTTTTTGTGCGAAATTTGTTTTTTTAAAAAGTATTTGCTTTTAATTACTATTTTATCGTTTTAAAAACATGAAGCAAGTTGTTCGAATCATGCCGATGCATTTTAAAGTTAAGTTTTAGGTTGCAACTTGATAAACTGACCGTGCTTTTTCCTTATGAACATATCTATCCAGAACAATATTATTATATGGCAGAAGTTAAAAAAGCTTTGGATGCTTCGGTTAGTGATTTTATGCCTGTTGGATGTTGTGGCAATAAAGCTTTAAATTTTAGGGTCATGGCGTTATTGAAATGCCTTGTGGAACGGGTAAAACTGCATGCTTATTGAGTGTTATTGTTGCATTTATGCTTAAATTTCCAAGTCGTATACAAAAGCTTATTTATTGTTCACGTACAATTCCTGAAATTGAAAAATGTGTTGAAGAATTGCGACATTTATTCAATTATTACGAACGTGTTGGAGGAGTTCGATTTTTATTCTTTCTACTTTTTCTAATTTGCTATTTTTTAAGGGTGCTCCAGAATTTCTTGCAATTGCATTATCATCACGTAAAAATCTTTGTATTAATGATGCAGTGGTTTCAAAGCGTGAAGGAATTGCTGTTGATGGTGCATGCCAATCTTTGACATCCAGTATTGCAAGAGCACGAAAAAAGATTGATCCAGATTATCCACAATGTGATTTCTTTGAAACATGGGATGCTAAACGTGATTATCCAATTCCGAATGGAATTTATAATTTATCAGATCTTCGAGCATTTGGACAAAAGAAGAAAGTATGTCCATATTTTTTATCTCGTTCTGCAGTTAACAAAGCTCATATTGTTGTATATTCATATCATTATTTACTTGATCCAAAAATTGCTGAAATCGTTAGCAAAGATTTAAATCCAAGATCTGTTGTGGTATTTGATGAAGCACATAATATTGATAATGTTTGCATTGAATCTATGAGTGTCTCTTTGGTAAAGTTAACATTCTCATAATTTATCCAATAACTTGCTGCATTTTAGTCTCGTCGTTTAATTACCAAATGTGAAACAAATCTTGAAAGCCTTGCTCGACATCTTAAGAAGCTTAAGAATGAAAATAGTGAAAGATTAAAAGAAGAATATGATCGTCTTGTTGAAAATCTTCGTGAAAAGCAACGTGAACGTGAAGAAGATGTTACAATTGTAAATCCCGGTGTTCCAGATGATGTCCTTCAAGAAGCTATCCCAGGTACAATTCGAACTGCAGAACATTTTCTTCGATTTATGACTCGATTCTCTGAATATATTAAACATCGAATGAGAACTCGGGTAGTACATGTTGAAAGTCCTGCATCATTTCTTCGAGATATTCATTCTTCATTACTTATGGAAAGAAAGGCTTTGAAATTTTGTTCGGAACGTTTTGCATCATTAGCTAAAACTCTTGAACTTGCGGATGTGTCAAATTTTAATCCTTTGGTAAAGCTAACACAATTTGCAACGCTTGTGAGCACATTTTCACATGGATTTAGTGTTATTATTGAACCAGACGAGATGAGTCGTGATGAAAATTCTCTTCCGGATTGTTTAGTTCATTTATCATGTTTGGATGCATCGGTTGCAATGAGACCTGTTGTTACACGATTTCAAAGTGTTATTATTACTTCTGGGGTAAGTTTTTTATCTGTTGAGATTACTGTAATGTATATTTAATTTGTAGACTCTTTCACCACTTGATATGTATCCACGTATTCTCGATTTTCAACCAGCAGTTATGGCATCTCTTTCAATGACACAATCCCGTGAATCATTTGTTCCATTAATGATTGGAAAAGGAAATGATCAAGTTGAAATTTCATCAAAGTTTGAATGTCGTGAAGATACCGCTGTTATTAGAAATTACGGTAATCTTTTACAAGAATTATCCAAATGTGTCCCAGACGGGATCGTCGTCTTCTTTCCAAGTTATATTTATATGGAATCACTTGTTTCTGCATGGGCTAAAACTGTAAGTTTCTGTAATTTCTGTTTAAAGCTGTAAAAAAATTAAACTTTAGAGACTTCTTGATGATTTAACAAAACATAAACTTATTTTTATGGAAACTACTGATGCTGTTGAAACTGCTCATGCATTAGAACAATATGTAAGAGCATGTGAATCTGGAAGAGGTGCAATTTTATTTTCTGTTGCACGTGGTAAAGTTTCTGAAGGTATTGATTTTGCTCATCATCTTGGACGTGCTGTTATTATGCTTGGTATTCCATTTGTTTATACTGAAGGAAGAATTTTAAGAGCACGATTAGAATATTTGAGAGATCAATTTGATATTCGGTAAGCCATTGGATTACTGTAACTCTCTGCTCTATTTCTCTTTTTTATAGTGAAAATGATTTTCTTACTTTTGATGCAATGAGACATGCTGCACAATGTGTTGGACGTGCAATTCGTGGAAAAACAGATTATGGTGTTCTTGTTTTTGCTGATCGTGTAAGTTTTTTTTTTTCAGAAGAAGTTCCTGTAACTGTTCTTTTTAGAGATTTGGTAAAACTGATAAACGAACAAAACTTCCAAGATGGATTCAAGAACACATTAATCCAGGTTGTCATAATATGAGTGTTGAAGAAGGTATTTCAAAAATTCGTCGATGGTTTCCATATATGGGACAACCAATGAAAAAAGAAGATCAATTGGGTGTTTCACTTGTTAGTGAAGAAATGATTCAACAAAATCCTCAAGTTATGGAAAAATATAAGAATGTTGTTGTTGAAGTTGATTAGATTTATATTGTTTACTGTATTCTTAATTTGTTTTTATAATCCGGTTATTTTTGATCTCTGTTTCTTTGTTAATAAAATGTTTGTACAACATTTTAATATTTTTTTGCTTTGGAATAGTTAAGTATTAAAAATGCTCGTAAAAAACAGCTAATATCCGTATGCAAAAATTTCGAAAAAAGAAAATAATTTTGTGGGAAAAACGCAAACGATTACTGTATTTTGCATAGATTTTAAAACGATTATTTTCATTTTGAAAGCTTTCTTTTTATTTTCAAAACAAACAAATGTTCATTAATTGGTTGGAGGCGATGGTTGAAAATTGCTGGATTACTCCAATGAAGAAAAAGCTTCAACGTGAATGGTACAGGTAAGTTTTATGTTTAACTTTAGTAAAAAGGAGGCGGATGGTTTGATAACATTTTAACGTTCTTTTTTTATGTGGTGGTGTATGCCTGACGATCAGGCGGAAAAACAATGAAAAATGCCTTGATTGTCAGATTTACACCATTTCAAAAAATCTTAATATGAATAGTGTATCATAACTGTCGCCTTCTTTACAGTAACATTTGTCTTTAATACCTATATTTTTATAGTGGAAACTTGGTACTATATAATTGTAAAACAATTTCAACAGAATTATGTAATAATCCTGGTTTAATTGATTATGTATTGGATGATTATCAATTTAGTGATAAAATGGCAGAATACTATAAAGGATATCATTTGAAAACAGTAACAGCAAGAGAAGGACGTAAACATTGTTATGATGCTATTACAATTGCTGTAATGCCATTTGCACTTGAAAATATTAATATTATTGTAAGTTATTTTTGCTTACTGTACATCTTATTATCGTGTAATGCGTTTAGTCTCGTGAATTGGCAATTATGCGTTCAAATAATAGTGAACATTTATTACGGTATCATAAATTTTCACATATTGGTTCATATTTTATTGTTGAATTTCCATTTTTACTTCGTTTATCAGATTTAATTGAAATTGTTAAAAAAGAAAAAGTTGATTATGAAATTCATGGATGTATCCCACAACAACCAATGGTTAAAATAATTTATGGTATTTTGAGAGGTTTATCTGAACTTCATAATTTGAAGATATGGCATTCAAAATTGGATTCAAAATCAATTTGTCTTTCAGTTCATAATGCAAAAATTCTCATTGCAAATTATACTGATATAAAACCTTCAAAAAGCGCGTAAGTTTTTTTTGTGGAAAGTGTTTAACTTTTTATAATAATGTATTGTTTTTAGAGTACTTGAAGATGGTCCACTTGAAAATTATATGGCACCAGAGCAAGTGGTTCGTTCAAAACGGAATACAGGAAAGTTACCCGATCATGATTTTGGAAGATGTATTGTTCCTAAAATTTCAGAAAAGGTTGATATTTGGTAAGTTATTAAAATAAAAATGTACAATTTTTTAATTTAAATTTTTTCAGGGCTGTTGGAATGATTATTTATGAAGTAAAGCTTACTTGCAACTTTTTTTACGTTTTTACAATTTTTTTATTTTTAGATGGTGATTGGTAAACCATTGTATAAAAAAGATTTTGAACAATCAAAATATTATCGAAAATTTATTGATAAAATTATGTATATGGTTTGTTACACTAATTTTTGGATGATGCTCTTAATTCTATTTTTTTAGCCACTTCCAACAATTGATGAAATGTATCCATATAAATATGCGCCATTAATTGATACATTTCTTTCATGTTGTGTTGAAAGAAATATTTCAAAACGACCATGTGCATCAGAATTACTTGAAAATTTTAAAGATTTGTTTGATACATGAAAATCTCATTTTGGAAGCTGTTAATTCTTCAAAATCTGTTGTTTCATCATTTACAGCAAATCGAATGGAAAAATTTGCTTGTCATGCTGTTGATGAACCAGTTGATGCAAAACTTTCAATTCCACAAGAATTAATGAATTCTCCAGAACGTTTAAAATGGAAACGCTTTAATAAGTAATATATTACACTAATCTATACTGATAGTTGTAAAATCATTTTTAGGCCTAAAATTGATTATCAACGTACATGTTCTTTATCATTTGGTGATTGCCATTTACTTGTCAAAGTTCGCAAGAAATCAATGTTACTTTCTCGTTTTAATCTAGTAAAATTATTTTACAGTTGTTAAAAAACCTTTTTTCTAATTTATGTTTTTAGTTTATCTATGTTCAATCTTCACTTCCTCCACATTCCACTCGAGCAATCTCATACATCCAAGAAGCAATATTTCAACTTGTGAATAAAAAAATTTTTAATAAATTTCAAGCTTTACTCATCTGCTCTATCATCTCTCAATTAACTGAATTTAATGTTTTGGAAGAAGATAATATTGCAAAAGAATTTGTTGTTTCTGAAATATACAATATTGATCAACATAATTGTATGCAAAAGGTCTTAATTCCTCTTGTACCAATGTCAACAAATGAAATAATCTGTGATTCAAAAACTCTCTGCCAAACTGTTCTCCTTGAATATGTTTTCCCTAAAGTTAAAAGTGTTTGAAAATGTTTAAAGTATTTTTAAAGTTGATCAATAAAAAAGTAAAAATCATACGGTATATATTATACATACAAGAAAGTATTCAAACAAAGATAAATAAATTTTTAAGCATTTTCAGTGTTGACAGGTTCAGGATCTTTTTGACAAACAGGATTTTCTTCAGATGGTCCAGAACAGAAGCTTCGCTTGAAATATTCTTGAAGAAGAGCGTTTCCCGCTTCTGTAACAAGTTTACGGCTGTCGTCGCCACATTTGTTAAGAAGAGGAGTTGTACGTTCACCTTTACTGCGTTCAGTATTAACCTAAAAGATTTAATTGATAGAATGACATTACTGTTATAAAAAAAACCAACCCCTTGAAGAATAGAATCAATGTTTGAAAGTTGTGAATTTAAATATCCAGAAACTCCACCAAGTTTATTTCCAGATAAAGTTTGAACCTGAAAAAGAACGAAATTATGTATAACATCTTTAGCATAAGATCCTCTGCCTTACCCAATAACTATTCCAGAAGTATTTTAAAAGCTTTGTATCCATTGTTGACATATAATATGAAACTTCAAGTTGATAATAACGATTACAATGATGACCAAAATCATCTGCCTTATTCATTGGAATAAATTTTCCACAAACTTTGCTGCTTGATGGTTGATGTCCATCGGGATAGGTACGAAAAGCTCCAATATCAACTTTACCAGATGAAAGAGTGCGAACGGGATCGACCTAAAAAGATAGCAAGTTACGCATAAAGCAATTCTAAAAGAAACGTACAACAATAGCCAAAAATGGTTCAGTAAATTGTTGATTTAAATGTTGAGTTTCAACATCAATACCACTCAACCAGCAACCATATCCAGGATGACTATGATACCATCCAATAACTTTTTCCATATTACCAGATTTATTGTAAAGATCAGCATATCTAGTCATGTATTCATATGCTTCAGTTTGTGCGTTAACCCGTGTTTCAGTTCCTAAAAAAATTAGAATATTCCGTGCACAAATGTAAAATTTAACAACCAACCTTCTACAGGTAAAGCAAAAACATCAACAACATAAAAAGTATGAGCTTCAACACGTCCTTGAAGCATTCCCATAATTTCAAGATCACCACCAGATCGAGCATGAGTAACCATTTTTAAAAGAGCAAGAGTTGAAACTTTAACTTTCTAAAAATTGTACATTATTGATAGCTGTTAAAAAAAGTTATTACTAAAGCTTACATCAAAATAATTTGGATCTTCACGCCATGGCTTTTTTTGACGAACATCATTATCTGCAGCTTGATTAAATTTATAAGGTAAATCAAGAAGTTCAATATTATTATCAGCTTTAAAGCGTTCAAAAGCTTCTTCAGAATTTGCTGCTGGTGCAGTCATATTTTTATTGAACAAAAATTAAATATGAACGAAGCAAAAAATAGAAAAGATGAGATATTTAAAAAGTTGAGAGAAATTTTTTGAAATAAAAAGAAGTAAGCATTTTTTTATCGTTGAAATCTCTCTTCTTTTTCTGTGGAACAAAATGCCAAACCATTTAAAAATAACGAATATTTTTTTCAAAAAGGTTTTGTTTTCAAATTAATTTGCTCAAAGCATGTTCTAAATTGTTTATATGGTATTATTAACATAAAAATGTAACTATCTCTTTACAAAATTGCTTAAAG
>CABFKQ010021731.1:0-11775 GCA_901779485.1 Panagrolaimus sp. PS1579
TCATCATACCATTTTTGAACATTTTTAAAGCTTTCATAATTTGTTACATCATATACACATGCAATGGCATTTGCCCTTCGATAAAATTGATTTACAACCACACGAAATTTATCTTGTCCAGCATTGTCCCAAAATTGTACTTTTACAGCCTTTCCATCAACATCATAACTTCTTGAAGAAAATTCAATTCCAATTGTATTTTGTTTTGCATTAATATCTCCACCCAAAAAAGATGTAATAAGCCAAGTTTTTCCACATCCAGAATCTCCAATTACAATCGCCTTCAAAATTGCATAAGAACCATCAGCCATTTTTTAAAGAAAGATTTTTAAATGGAATAACAAAGATGAGTTTTGAGAAAAAGAAAAGGGATGAATCAGCAGCAATGAATCGTCGTTCGAATAAATAGTTTTTAATCAATGATAAAAACGGGGGAGAAAAAAAAACACAAAAATTTTTTTGGGGGATGCTACACCCTGGCCAAAAAAAAGGAAATGAAAAATAAGACGTCAATAACTTTCTTTCTTTTTTTCGATTTTTTTTGAGTGTAATCTTTTTTCGTCAGCAGGCAGCAAAAAAATAGAAAGAAAGCAAACGAGGTCGTTTTACAAAAAAAAAAAAATCAAATGGCATTGCGCGGTTATTCTCTTCCAAAACTTGCAGCAAAAAAAGAAAGCAACAGCGGCGAATGTGAAAGTTTAACCAAAGAAAAAATTGCGGCAATCAAAAAAAAACTGAAAAGTGGTGACAGCAAAGAAAAGGCAGAAAAGATGGAACATGAAATTAAGCAAAAAGAACTTTCACGACTCGAAGAAAATCGTAGAAATCAAAGAAGTAAGTTGCATAAAAATTACTGTTGGAGCTTGAACATTTTTATCTTTTCCGGGAGGGCATTCCCATGCAAGTTTGGGGAGGGAAAAAAGGGATGTCGGTTCTCTATTTGTCTTTCAAAATCTTTTTTACATTTCGAAAGAGGCGTGCTCCTTGGGCAGAGGAGTCGCTTCACTGATATTGATCGATTTTTTAGAACCTAAAGATCCAGCTTCTGATACATTCACTGAAAAAATGATTGCACAAGTAATTAAGAATCTACAAGTTACAATCAATAATATTCATATCCGTTTTGAAGATAAATACACAGATCGCCAACATCCATTTGCAACTGGTTTAACGCTTGAAGGTCTTGTTTTTCAGGTAATTCATTTTTACGCTTTTTATCTTTTACTGTAATCCATTTGCCTTTTTAGACAACAGATGAAAATTGGCATGCTGCTGTTTTAAAAGATACTGTAAAAATTTTTCATAAACTTATTTCAATGGAAAATTTGGCAGTTTATTGGAATTCTGATGCAAAGCTTATCTCAGATTTAACAGATAAACAAGAAATTCGAAAAGCTTTAGAAGAAACTATCACAACAAATGATAATCGACCAGAAGATTATAAATATAGTATGCTTTTTTATCAAATATATACATATTTGCATTTCTTTTTAGTTTTACAACCAATTACAATGGAAGCTAAACTTGCATTAAATCAAAAGCCAGAATCAGATGGCTCAAATTGGTCAATTCCAAAAATTGATTTAAATGTTGGGGTAAAAGAATTGGCACTTGCAATTGGAAGATTTCAATATCAAGATATTTTACTTTTCTTAGAAGCTCAAGAACGATTTAATACTGCAACGAGATATCTTAAATATCGGCCAAATTTAGTTGATTATCATGGACATTATCGTGAATGGTAAAAATATTTTAGATACTGTTGTTTAATCCTAACAATTACATTTTAAGGTGGCATTTTGCATATCAATCAATTCTTGAAGAAAATATTCGTCGAAAAAAGCGAAATTGGTCATGGGAACGAATGAAAGCCCATCGAAAGCTTGTACATGCATATCAAGATGCATGGGTTCAAAAGCAAACTGAAAAGAATCCCGGTTCTGAAGTTAAAGGTATTATTGAAAAAGCTGAAAGAGAATTGGATGTCTTTAATTTGAATGTTGCCCGACAACAAGGTGAAATGAAAATTGATCGACAAGGCCTTACCCGATTAGAAGATCAACCACAAGGTTGGACGGCATGGGCAAAATCTTGGTGGGGTGGTTCTTCAAAGCCAAAGGAGCAACAAGAGCATCATGAACATGATGGAGATATTATTGGAAAGTTGCAACAAGAAATGACTCCAGAAGAAAAGCAAAGGCTTTTTGATGCAATTGATTATCAAGAAAATACCCCTCCAACAGATTATCCAAAAGAATATATTGAAAATAAAATTCGTGTTCATTTAACAACTTTAGCTATCATTGTTGAAGAAGCACTTGAATTGAAATTTAATGAGTTTGTTTATGAATAACAAAGAAAAAAAAAGTTTTTAAATTTAAATTTTTAGATTATCAGCCAATGTTGAACAACGACCATCAGCTCGAGCACTTCAGTAAGAATACTCTTAATTCCAGATTCCATTTTTATATCTCTTATTTTTTTAGCGTTAAAAGTGCAATTAAATCTCTTCAAATGGTCGGAGATGGACAGCCAATGCTATCAATGCTTGAACCAACACAAAATTGGATGGATTTTGAACTTGAAACAAATCCATTATCTGGAGAATTTGATTCAGGAGTTTTTCTTGGAATTAAACCATCAATTTTTAAATATCATGCTCCTGCTGTTAATACTGCAATTGATGTATTTAAGCCACCAGAATCTGTTCGGCTTAATCAATTAACTGCCCTTGCACTTGCAAGATATGAAGATGTTAAAGTTCGTTCAGTTACTGGCTTACAACATGCCGTTGATCAAAAAGATAAACTTAAAATTCGAATTAAAATTGAGCCCACAACTGTTGTTATTACAGAATCGGGAGTTTTTGATGAACAAAAACCAAATTTAATTACTGAATTGGGTTTACTTACAATTGATACGACTGATGATGCATCAGCTGAAGCATATAAAGATATTAAAGATGATCGGCATCGAAAAGTTGTTATGGCAGCATATGATAAATTTCAATTTAAACTTTCAAATATTCAAGTTATTTTTGCTGAAGATTTTGGTAAAGCAATGTCTGCTCGAAATGTTAAAGATTCACCATATCATGTTTTAAAAGTACTGTAACCATTTTTTTAAAAACATGTTTAACATTTTTAATATTTCTTTTAGCCAACTGGACTTGATATTGGAATACATAAATCATCAATTGAAGATTTAAGTATGCCAAAATTGCGAGTTTTTGGTGATTTACCTGATATTATTGTTCATATTTCTGATAAACGCCTTATTGCATTAATGAAACTTGCATTAAGTATTCCACTTCCGGCTGCAGCTGATTCTGAACCCGTCATTGATTTAGCAGCCCCAATTGCAGAACCAAAAGCAAAAGATCGTGCAAAAATGAAAGCAATTATGGAAGTCAATGAATTGGAAGAAACGAATGAAGAACGAAATATAATTCCAGATGAAACTCAACCTGATTCAGATGATGAAAAGGAAAAAGATCGAAGTGCAGAAGATAATAAACGAATTCGTGAACAACAAGTTCAAATCGATGTTAATCTAAAGCTTAATCAAATTGGTGTTTATGTTTATCGGGGTGAACAAGAAGTTGTTAATGCTTCCCTTCGTCGATTTGGTTGCAAATTTCAAATGCGAACTTTTGATATGGTCGTTAAAATGCATCTTGGCTCACTTACCATTGAACAACCAGAATTCAAAAATCTTTATGATTCATCAAAAACTTTATTTGTTATTGATAATCCTCTTGCAGAAGGGGATGATTTAATTACAATGACATTTATTCAAGCAAATGAAGAATCTCCATTCTTTGCAACTGTGTACAAAAATACAAAGCAATCAATTGATTTTCAATTTAAAAAATTAAATGTTACATTACATCAAGTTTGTTTTTTTTAAATTTAATGGCGTCTAAAGAGTGTACCATCTTTTTTAGGGTGCATTAGCAGAAATTAAATCATTTGGAGAAAAATTGCAAGCTGAAATTGCTGAATTACATAAAAAGGATCCAGAGAAAGCAAAAGAATTTTCGGATAATTTGGATCGAGTTAATCGTAAAATTTCTCGACAAATTAGTGAAAGTATGTTAAGTATTGCATCACATGGTAGCGGAAAAAAGAAAGATGAAAAAATAAAGCGACAAGTTCGACGTGGTGAAAAATCTGCTGCTGCAGCAAAAGTTGATATTTCACGAATTATTGATATGTATCTTAATGCACATGTTCATTCATTAAATGTTGATATTGGGTTTAATGAAGGACCAGATACATCTTTAAAAATTTCTGATATTACTTCAACTGTTTCAATGAAACCAAAGGATATGACTGTAACGGCAGGACTTCGAGAAATTACAATGAAAGATGAAACTCCAAATGCCCTTCATAAAAAGCTTCTCTCGGTTGGTGGTGATAAAGAAGTCTTTCATATGGATTTTACACAGTATAATCGAACTGCCGAAGAAAAGAAGCATATGTCTTTGAGTGATGTGGATATGAGTGTTAAAATTCGATTTGCACAATTAAGATTTGTATTTTTAAATTTATGGGTTAATCGAATGTTAACATGGATTCATCCATTTCAAGCTGAAGCCGCTTTAGCTGCCCAACAGGCACAAGTTGCAGTTTCTGAAAAGGCAACTGAAACTGCACAAAATGTTAAACAAATTATGCTTGAATCACCTCCTCGACTTCATTTAGATATTAAACTTGCAGCTCCAGCAATTATTGTTCCAAGAATTTCAACATCAAATGATGTATTTTTGGTAAATCTTGGTCAACTTGAATTACGAAATGCCTTTGAAAAATCGAATAATGCATTAATTGATCAAATGACAATTCAACTTTCTGATATGCATGCTTCGGTTGGAGTTCTTGTTGATGGAGATTCTGAAAAGATTTCATCCAATACGCCATTATTAAAGCCAATTTCATTCTCTTTATCATTATTCCGAAATTTAAATTTCGCTCAAATTAAAGATCTTCCTGAATTGGCTGTTAAAGCATATCTGCCTGCAATTGATGTAAGCATGTCACAATTTGATTATGCATTAATGATGCATACATTAGCTGGAAATTTGGCAGAAGGTACTCCCCCTCCACCTGCAAAACCCCTTCCACCACCTCCAAGAATTGGTGATGCAGAAGCAAATGGTACAACAGAACTTACAAAAAAGAAATCTGGTATTGAAGAAAAGAAAGCATCTGATACCAAAGGTCCACCCTTACCTAAAAATGCTAAAAGAATTGTTTTCAAATTTGTTATGGATAAAATTCATGCAGGTCTTTATTCAAGCAAAAGAGCAATTGAATCAAATAAAGGAAATATTGAAAGAAATATTAAAGATGCATTTGCTTCAATGAAACTTCAAGGCCTTTTAGTTACAGGTTATATGCAAGAAGATAATGGTCTTGATGTTGCAATAACACTTGATACATTTTCAATGAGTGATGAAAGAGAAGGAAAAAATACAATTAAACAATTAATGGATAAAAAACCTGGTAAACAAAATGCTGATCAAAAATTTGTTCAACTCAAATTTAATCAAAATTATCGTGGTGATAAAGATATTATTATTAATTCATCAGCATTCTTCTTATTTTTATCACCAGAATTTCTTGGACAACTTGCATCATTCTTTGTTGCTCCCCCACCACCGGAAGCTAATAATGTTCCACCAGAAATTATTGCAAAAAAGAGATTTGCTGAACAACAGGCTGCTCTTACAGCAGCTCCAACAACAACAACATCAAAACCTAAAACCCCTGTTGCAACCCCTGATGTTCCAGTTACTGGTGGGGGTGCCCTTGCATTACGGGGTTCAATTCAAGATATTGAAATTATTTTAATTGAAAATGCTCTTAATCCTAAAAATTCTCAAGCTTTGATTCTTTCATTTTCTGCTGTTTTGGATGGTGAAACAAAAGATGGAAAACAAAAAATTAATGGTCAAGTAAAAGATCTTCAAATTGTTAGTACATATTTTGCAGAAGAAATGCGACATTTAGTTAATTATTATGTTTTGAATCGAATGAATATTTTACTTGCTGTTGAAATTGATATGGAAACACAGGATCAAATTGTTTCGGGTAAAATTGATACCGTACATTTAAAAGTTTCACCAGATGTTATTCGACTTTTGAGTGCTGTTGCAACACAATTCTCTGAACATCGTATTGAAGTAAGCTAGAAAAATAATCAATAGATAAATAATTAAAGCACTGTAATTTTTTAAGGGTGTTGATACACATGATCCTAAAAAACCAATTATTGCAAAATATCCAAATTATTGGTTTAAAAAGAAATTTAATCGACATGAATATTGGTGGTTTTCGGATGTTGCAGAAGAGGCCATTGAAGGATTTGAGCCACAACTTGATGTACTTCCAATTCCAAAACGTATGGAAAAGGCTGTATTTTCAATTGATAAATTTATTATTACTTTGGAAGTTGGAACAGATGATGATACAGTTCCAATGATTCTTCTTGAATCTACACTTCGTTCAACAGCATCAAATTGGTCATCTCGCCTTACATGTGATGCTGAAATGAAACTTCAAATTTCATATTACAATGAAAAGTTTAGTGTTTGGGAGCCAATTATTGAACCAGTTTTAAAAGAGAAGCATGGTGTTCCATCATGGGAAAAATGGAATGTTACAGCAAAAGTTCGATCTGCAAGTGAAGATGAAGACAGCGAAGAAGGAGCTGCTGCACCACCAAAAATGCAAATTTCAATTGATGCTGTTGATGTTATGAATATTACAGTAACAAAATCATTATTAAATTTATTGACACAACTTTCAAATGCATTTGAAAAAGCTGCTAAACAAATTTCTCCACCAAAAGCTCGTCCCCTTCCTGGTACAAGTCCATATCTTATTTTAAATGACAGTGGGGTTGCTGTAAAAGTTGCAAATTCTGATTCTTTAAAAGTTTCTGAAAATGGTGATCTTATTGATGCAACACATGGTGATTTTGTTGAATTAAATATTATTGGATACCAACAACCAATTGGTTTACAATTTTCTGATGACACACAAAAAGCTGAACTTTGCTTAGAATTAATGTCAACAACTCGAGAAATAAATGTTATGCGAGCTGAAAAAAGAGCTATGAGACTTCCAAAACAAGCTCCATCAGGTCGACAATGGACATTAGTTGTTGATACAAATATTGAACAAAGTCGTCGGGTTGTTACTTTGAAATCTTTGGTTAGCTTTTTAAATCATACTGATACACCGCTAGAAATTCAATCCCTTCGTGATACAACTCTTGATCTTTGTGGAATTATTGAAAATGATGATGAAGCATTAAATGTCCCACTTCCATTACTTTACACCCCAA
Source organism: Panagrolaimus sp. PS1579 (assembly GCA_901779485.1). NCBI lineage: Eukaryota > Metazoa > Nematoda > Chromadorea > Rhabditida > Panagrolaimidae > Panagrolaimus > Panagrolaimus sp. PS1579. The sequence goes on from CABFKQ010021731.1 coordinate 7,354, forward strand.
CGGGTGAATTTTTCATTCGCCCTGCAAATGATCAATATGAATCAAGTAATGAATCATTTTCGTGGCATAATTTGGAAACTAAAAATCGTGGAGTTGTTCGATGCAATTTATCATCAGATGAAAGACAATGCTTGTATTTTAATTTGGTTGCAATTGAAGAACCAGTTTTGGGAGAAGTTGGACCAAATCAAGTTGATAAACAATGGACAATTCATATTTATCCCCCAATGGTTTTACGAAATTTATTGCCATTTCCAATTAAAGTTCTTGAACCTATGGCATTTACCCTTGAAGGTGGTGATGAAATTCCAGTTAATGTTGTACCAGGTCATCGAATGATTTATACTTTGGAATATGAAGAATCATATACAGCTCGCTTGGATATTCTTGAAGAACGAACAGAACTTGATTGTATTACATTTGTTGCAGATAAAGACGCAAATAAAAAACTTGTAAGATTTTAGAAAATAATTTGTAATTACATATAACTTTTTTTTCAGCATTTGGGCATTCATTGGTCAACACAAAATCGACGACTTGATTGTCAATTATATGCTCCATTTTGGTATGTTTATATCGGTTTTTTTTCAAACAAACAATTTATCCTTTTTAGGTTGGTCAATAATACCAACAAGACACTTTGTTATATGGTAAGTTTTACATTTCTTTGTTCTGCTACTATTTTTTTGGGATTATTTGGTGCAAGGGTCAAATTATTATTTATTTTGCTCCTATAGACTTAGATATTTTTTAAAATGCCAATTTTCTTGCTTCTATTTCCATTTTTAATTAATTATAGGAACCTACTTCATCTGGGGTATTACCAAAAACATCATCTTCTTGTCGATGTAGTATGTCTCGTCGCGGCTCTCACAATAAGGTCTGGCCTCTGATACTTTCATTTAATTGGCTTTTAAGTATTAACATTTAACTCTATCTTTTTAACAACCATTCTGTTATTGTTTTCTTTACTCAGATTTGGCTATGAGATTTTATGCTTAATCTTGCCATTCTTTTTAGCCTGAATATTGTATTAAACATGAACCAAATAATAATCCAATTTTGCTTCCATTTGCTGATAAAAATGTTGCTTCTAAAAAGAAGGCAAAAGTCAAGGTTGGAAATTCTGCATGGTCTGATGAATTTCCATTGGATACAGCAGGGACAGCTGCAAGAGTTATTTGTCCTGATGAACTATGTCAATATGAGCTTACTGTTGATATTCAAGTTTGCCAATCTGGTCTTACAAAAGTTGTTTCTTTTGCACCATTTTATCTTTGTCACAATGATTCTAAATTTGATATGCAAGTTCGAGAACCTGGTGCTTCAACATGGACTTTGGTACCTGCTGAAGCAGTTGCTGGAATTTGGCCAATGCAAAAAGAAAAGCGAAAAGTTATTACTGCAAAATATGCTGAATTTAATGAAGAATCAGTTCCTTTCCCATTTACTGAAAGCTTTGATTCATTTGTTCCAATTGATTCTGATGTAAGGCATTTAAAAATTTATTGGGCTACTGTAACTGACCTTTTTTTCTCTTTAGCATTTGGGTGTATATGTTACATGTTCCGTTGGTGAATCATCTTCAGTTGTTCATATTGAACCTTTCCAACTTGGTATGGCACCAGTATTTGTTATGAATGCTACAAGCTTTAATCTTCAATATGGTCAAAAAGGAAGTACAAAACGTGGACAACTTGCACCATGGGAAACTGCTCCATTTAAATGGGAAGATGTAGTTGGACAAGATCGAAAAATGGTTTGGACATGTGGTGATCATACAGCTGAAGAAAGTTTATTACGAAATGCTTATGGCAGCTTCTTACCATCTAACAAAAAAGAATATCATTATTGGGTTTGCTTCTTGAATGGACGGCAAAGATATTTTTTGGTAACTGATGATTTGGCTGTAATGACAACCGCTCAACAAGCATATGAAGTTGAAAGAATGGATATGCAAGCAGAAATAAATATTCAAGGTATTGGAATTTCTGTTGTCAATAATCTTATTTCACAAGAGCTTCTTTACATGGGTATTTCATCATCTGGAATTATGTGGGAACAAGAAATGAAAAGACGATTTAAACCATTTTCTGTCCGAGATATTGATGCTTTAGAAGATGCATATCAAAAATGGATTGGAGAAAAGAGTCCACCTGGACAACATCAAATTGTTTTGCATGGAAATCATGCTACAGTTGATTTTGATAATATGATTATTGCAAGAAAAGGAAAGAAAGAAATGAAAATCCGTCGAAATTATGCAAATGGATTATGGATGCTTTATAGACAATCTCTTCATCAAAAACAAATTCATCTTAAAATTAATCATATTCAAATTGATAATCAACTTCCGGCTTGTATTTTTCCAACAGTTTTAGCTGTAGTTATGCCACCAAAATCTGTTATTGCTGATAATGCCCCAAAACCATTTACTGAAATTTCAATTACAATGCAATCTTCTGAACATTCAAATGTTATTCAATATAAATATCTTCATGCTTTAGTACAAGAATTTTCAATTCGAGTTGATCAAGGTCTTATCAATTCAATGATTGCAATGTTTACAAATGAACAAATTTCTGCACCTTATAACAAGGAAATGTATAACAAGGATCTTGAACTTGCTCGTCCACATTTTTCTGAAATGGTTGCAACAACTCAAGCAACTCAACAAAAAGTTCGTTACTCATTCACTTTAAATTTATTTATAATCAAAGCTTTTTAAGGCATTTTATGATGATCTTCATATTTCACCACTTATGATTCATTTATCATTTTCACAGTAAGCAACAAAGAATTTACTGTAACATATTAATCATTTAATTTACAGAGGTGGAACAGCTGCTGGTGTAGGACCACATGATCATACTAAAAAGAAAGATGAAAAGGGTGGAATTAATATTCAATCAGAATTTTTAAATGTTCTTCTTAAATCTGTTGGTGTTTCTGTTACTGAATTGCAAGATGTTGTATTTAAATTGGCATTCTTTGAACGTCGATATGTCTTTTACAGTCATCCACAACTTCAAGCAGAAATTCAAAGACATTATACAATGCAATTTGTTAAACAACTTTATGTTTTGGTTCTTGGATTAGATATTATTGGAAATCCGTATGGTCTTGTTCGGGATTTATCAACTGGTTTAGAAGATCTCTTCTATCAACCAATGAATGGCGCCATTCAAGGCCCCGAAGAATTTGCTGAAGGTCTTGCCTTGGGTGTTTCAAGTCTTTTTGGTCATGCGTATGTTTCATAAAAATAAAACTACAATAAAAGGTAATTTTTAGCGTTGGCGGTGCTGCAGGGGCTGTCAGTCGTATCACTGGAACCCTTGGAAAAGGAGTTGCCGCTTTAACCCTTGATGAAGATTATCAAAGAAAACGTCAAGAAGCAATGAATCGTCGGCCACAAAATTTGACTGAAGGTCTTACTCGTGGTGCTAAAGGACTTGGACAAGGTAAAAAAAGTTATTTTATGGTTATTTTTAAATTAATATTTTTAGGTGTCTTTGATGGTGTTACTGGAATTATTTCCAAACCAGTTGAAGGAGCAAGAACCGGTGGCGTTGGCGGTTTTATGAAAGGTGTTGGCAAGGGTTTAGTTGGTAAGCTTTTTTTTTTGATTTATTTTTTGAGGAAATTAATTTTTTTTTGCCATTTTAGGTGCTGTTACTCGACCTGTTTCTGGTGTTGTTGATTTTGCTTCTTCTTCCTTGGATGCCGTAAAAGTTGTTGCGGGTGGTGGGGATGCTGCAAAAGCTCTCCGACCTCCACGTTTAATTCCACGTGATCAAATTGTTCGTCCATATTCTTTCACTGAAGCCGTTGGATATAAATTCTTCCGAGATACTGATCGTGGAAAATATGCTGATACAGATTATTTTGTTTGTCATGCAGTAATTAGTGATCGATGCGTTTTTATTGCAACAAATCGACGTGTATTACTTGCAAAACGACAAGATTTATTGGGAACATGGGCAGCTGAATGGGCAATTGAATATAATGAAATTGCAAATATTAAACGAACTGCCAGTGGTTTATCCCTTGAACTTAAACAAAAGAAGAAAGGCCTTCTTGGATTGGGTGGAACAAAGGGAAAGGTTATTGAATTTAAAGATGAAAATATTGCAGATAAAGTTGCTTCAAGAGTTGAACAAGCATTTAATCTTGCTTAATTGTTTTTTCTTTTATTAACCAAAAGAAGATAAAGAACACCAAAAATTTTTAGTTTGAAAAACTTGTTGGATGGATGAAAATCAATCCTCCAAAAAAATTCATCCACTTTTTCGTATCCTGACATAGTCGACCAAGCAACCAAGACAATGGCACTTGAGTGGTTTTGAAATGCCTTTGTTTTGCGCAACCCAAAAACAAAAACTTTTAAGCAAAAAAAAAATTTAATGCATAAAAACAAGAAAG
>CABFKQ010021755.1:0-11761 GCA_901779485.1 Panagrolaimus sp. PS1579
CAGAAAAGGAATCTCCTGAAACTGAAACAGAAACAGAAAAGGAATCTCCTGAAACTGAAACAGAAACAGAAAAGGAATCTCCTGAAACTGAAACAGAAACAGAAAAGGAATCTCCTGAAACTGAAACAGAAACAGAAAAGGAATCTCCTGAAACTGAAACAGAAACAGAAAAGGAATCTCCTGAAACTGAAACAGAAACAGAAAAGGAATCTCCTGAAACAGAAACAGAAAAGGAATCTCCTGAAACTGAAACAGCAAAGGAATATCTTGAAACTGATGCAGAAGATGAATATGATGAAGGTTCTATGCGTGGCTCTGGAACACTTCAAGAAGATGTAAAACCCAATGAATCTCGTGGGGATGAATCAAAAGAATCTGTTGGATGTACTGGTTATTGCAAAATCGGTGGTGGTAAAACAGTTCTTGGTTCAGCATGTACAGAAGATGTTAACGAAATTTGTCATCAAGATGGGAAGGATTCACAGTCTCCATCAACAACTCCTGGTGGCGGGGAGCGTCTTGTCGATATCCCTATCGACAAGTTGGGCAGATACGGTCCTGCAATTACTTGAATGTACTTCGTGAAAGAATGCAGATAAAGAAGGAGCTGAAATTCTATCTCTTGCAACTGATGATCCAGAAGAAAAAGAATCAATTACTGATGCTGAAGAAAACCTCCCTTTCTCTTTCCTGGTGTCGGGGATTTCCTGGTGGCGGGGAGTGTCACGGAGTTTCCGTGTTTCTTTTATTATTCTTTTTATTGTAATTTATTTTCTTTCCTTTTCTCCAAAGAAAGGAATACAGTAACTTTCTTTCTCTTTTTTCTATTGTATTCTCTTAACACGAAAAGAATAGCTTTTTGTCGTTGAATATATTTTTCCTTTTCTTTTGTGTTGTTGGTTGTTGAGTTGTAATTTATGGTCGTCGATTTATTTCTCTCGTCGATTGTATTATTATTTATTTGTGTTAATGTTTAATATTTAATATCGTTTGGTTATTATAAATTTATATATTTATTTTATCGTGGTTCTTGATCCTGTTCGGAGCGTGGAAAGCTCCGCAACACTGATAAAAAATTTAAATTTTCAAAAATAGTAACATTGAGCTATTTTTGGGTGATAAAAAGGNTAGGCAACAATTACACCTACCTTTTCTAACATTTAACTTCTTTTTCCGGTGCTCAATTCAACTGGTGAAAAAGAAAGTGATAAGAAAGAATCAAATCAACTCAACCTCAACTTCAATTTCAACAACTTTAATAGGCTAAACTATTCGTTGTATTAGCGAACTGTGGTCTGCGATAATACCTAAGCGCTTTTACATCGGATAATTTAGCTCTGTTACTGTATCAATCAACTCAACAACTTCAAACAATAACAACAATGGTTAAATCACCATCGGGAAAAGTTAGAACGGCTCTTGGTCGTCTTCGTGGAGAAGCTGTAAAACATGCAGAGAAGTACAAAAACATTCTCGAGCAAGCTCCAACTCCATGGGATGAAGATACACGAATATCAATGCAAGCTGTTGGAGCTTCAATGGAAGCTGATTTATCAAAGTTTAATGATCTATGGCAGAAATGGGAAGATATTAATGATGAAATGGCTGATGAAGATGAACAGGAAGCGGATGAATCACTGTATAACCAATGGCGTGATGATCCACAGTATGCTGTTCTTCTTTTTACACTCGATGAATATGTTCAACTTATCAAAAGCAAATTATCATTCTTGCTTCGATCTTCACGTGGTTCATCTGTTGCTCCAACACAAAATGATGATAATCTAGCTGCTGATCTTCGTTCAACTGCTACAAAGAATGTAGATACTGCTAATGCTCTTGAAGATGATATTGCGGCTCGAGGTGGTGATACTGCTCGTGATGCTGAAAGACCTGCAACACCTGAATCAATGTTTACGTTAAGTCCAAGACCTCCAACTACTGATAAACAAAAGAAACCACCACCTATTCAACTCATCACTACACCAATTCCTCCATTAAATATTCCCAAGTTTAAAGGAGATATGTTGGAATGGGACGGATTTTGGCAGAGATTCGATTATGCTGTAAATTCCAAGCCTTATCCAAAGATTGAAAAGCTTTATGCTCTAATGAATTTGCTTGAAGATCGTGCAAAAGAAGAAGTCGACGGATTTCAACTCAACGATAAGAATTATGATACTGTAATATCAACACTGAAAGAAAGATTCGGCAATCAACAAGATACAATTGCTGAACTACAAACTCGAATCAGATCAATGACTCGAGCTTCTTCAGATCCAATAATCCTTCGACAAACTGTTAATGCAATCAACAATATTTGTCGTCAACTTCAGAACAATGGATCTAATATTGATAATGAACCAATGAAGATGGATATAATGGATAAAATGCCGGATGCTTTACGTGAAAAACTGTATTGGATTAATCGATCTTCAAATATTTCAACAGATGATCTATTGAAAAAGATGAAGCAAATGGCACTTAAAGCTGAAACAAAGCCACCTCCAATTGAACCTCTACATTCAACAAGGATGAATCAACCTCGTCCAACTCAAATGAGCCAACATCAAAAGCATCCAACTTCTTCAAGTCAAAGACCTCCAACTTTTACAACACAAACACCTACAACTTCTTCAAATCAAGGATATCAACCTTGTTTACTCTGTAATGGTCCACAAAAACCATTCAAATGTTCAACTTATACAACACCAGATGCAAAAGTCAAACAACTTAAAATCAAACGACGTTGTATCTGTTGTATGGAAGAGAATCATGTACCACCAAATTGTAGTCGAAAGCTCGAATGCTATTACTGTAAAGGTTCTCATTTTTCTTTCTTGTGCTTGAAACAAAAAGTTAATAATAATGCTTCTTCAAAGTCCATGGTGGCAATAAACAAAAGCCAGAATGCAATGGTAGCGAAGAAGGTTACGGTATCTCATCCACATGAAAATAGAACAACAGAAGCTACTGTACTTTTTGATAGTGGATCACAACGATCATATGTTACGAGAAAGCTGATAAAGAAGCTTGATTTGCCGATTGTCGAAAAAGAAACGTTAAATGTTACTGGCTTCGGTGGTAAACAATCAAAGCTTCGATCTGATTTGGTTCTTTTTAAACTTAAAGCTACTGATGGATGGACGGAAGCATATGCAAGCTCAACCGATAAAATCGTCGAACATGTTCCAATGATCGAAAGGAAAGAGGATGAAACCTTGGTTAATAATTATTCAACACCGGATATTCTAATTGGTATGGATTATTACTGTGAATTTATTCGTGGTTCATCAAAAATAAGAGAAGATCTTTATCGTTTTGATTCAATATTTGGAGAAATATATACGGGAAAGATCCAAGATACAAAAGAAAGAACAATTGTTTCTTTGGCAATGGAAGAACCACCTGATATTAATGATGAATGTCAAATGCTTTGGAAGTTGGAATCGATGGGTATATCTGATGGTGCCATTCCAATGAAAGATGATGCAACTGCTTTGAAAAAGATGGAAGAATCCTTGGAGTACAAAGATAAAAGATACAGTATCTCGTGGCCAGTCAAAGATGAACATCCACCTTTACCAGCAAATTATGGTATAGCTCTTGCTCAATTTAAACAATCGATAGCAAAGATGAGAAGACAACCAGAACTTTTTGATAAAGCTCAAACAATTATTAACGATCAACTTAATCGTGGAACCATTGAAATTGCTCCAGCTAAACCTCAAAGCGAAATGGTTCATTATCTTCCACATCACTTCGTCATCAATGAAGAAAAAGCTACAACAAAGATTCGCATGGTATTTAATGCATCTGCAAAAGCTTCGACAAATCCCAGCTTAAACAATTGCTTGTTTCGAGGTCCAATTGATATGCCTGAAATACCTGGATTGCTGTTTCGATTACGAACATCTGAAATTCTTCTAACTGGAGACGTAGAAAAGGCCTTTCATGCCATACATCTGAATGAACCTGATCGTGATGCGACTCGTTTTTTATGGATGAAAGATTTAAATAAGGAACCATCTGGTGATAACTTAATTACATACAGATTTGTGGGTGTTCCCTTTGGAGTTATTTCGAGTCCTTCAATATTGCAAATGGTACTAAACCATCATCTTGAAAAAACAAATGATGCTAATCTTGTTGCGATTATGAAGAATATCTTTGTTGATAATATCTTTTTATTGGAAGAATCTACTGATGAAGCAGTTGAAAAGTTTCAACGTGTTCGCGATTGCTTTCTTGAAGCTTCAATGAATGTTCGTGAATGGCTGTCGAATGACACAAAAGTAATGGCATCAATCCCTGTAGGTCTACAACAAAGTTCATCTGTTACAAAAATTCTTGGACTTGTTTGGAATGCAAAAGATGATACAATTGATACTGAACTAAAAAAGGTGGAACTAAAAGAACCGTGGACAAAACGAAAGGTATTGAAATTTATTGCTTCAACATATGATCCACTTGGACTGCTCTCTCCAGTTACGATCAAAGCAAGAATTTTTATGAAAAAATTGTTTCAAGATGAACTTAAATGGGATGATTTTATTGGTAATGAAAACCTAAAAGAATGGAAAGCAATTCTTGGTGGATGGCATGGATCAATCAAAATTCCAAGAAAATATTTCCGATTTAAATTTTCTCTGGCAGACGATGTTGAACTTCATGCATTTGCAGATGCCTCTCGGCTAGCTTATTGTGCAGTGGTTTATCTACGAATTAAACATGGTGGTAGATACTATACAATGATTGTATTTGCTAAAACTCGGCTCCAACCACTTAAAAAGAATTTAACAATACCAAAAATGGAGGTCATGGGTATATGGTTAGCTGCAAAACTTCTTGTTTACATTCAGAAAGAACTTAATCTTCAAAACTGTAACAAATTTATTTGGACAGATAGTCAAATATCGTATTACTGGTTCCAAAAATGGCCGAAAGATGTTTTTGTTGCAAATAGATTGAAAGAAGTATTGGATGCAAAAGCTGAATGCTTGTTTGTTCCTGGTAGACTTAATCCTGCTGATTTGGGAACTCGTGGAATAGCAATGACTGAACTTCAAGATGCTAAACAATGGATTCATGGTCCAACCTTTTTACAAGAAACACGTGAGAAATGGCCAGAATCACCTGAACAAGCAAATGATATGAATCAAACAATGGTTGCTCTTGTGAGCGTGGCACAAGAAGCAAATTCTACTGTTCTGCAAAGTAGTCCAACTGAACGATGCTATGATATTGATACAACTTTATCGTGGAAAGAATTAAAAATCCAAATTGCTGAAATGATTAAAGATGATAATTCTGATATTGATATTCAGAAAGCTGAAGAAACTCTTATAAGTCAAGAACAACAACTGCTGATAAAACCAAACGATATGAAAGAATACAAACTTTCAAAAGATGAACGAGGTTTATACCGTATCAACTGTCGTTTTGATCATGCTGAGTTAGTCAATGCTCATCCAATATTTGTTCCAAAAACGTCACCGATTGCAAAAATGATTGTTATGGATGTACATGAAACTCTGCATCATGCAGGTATTCCTCATACTTTATCAAAGATAAGAGAAACTTATTGGGTTCCATCAGGTCGTGCAATGATAAAGAAAGCTATCAACCGCTGTCCAACGTGCAAAATTTGGAAAAGTAAAGCTTTCGAGCTTCCTAATATGCCTCAATTACCAAAAGGTCGTGTTACAAGGTCAAAACCTTTCGAAAAAGTTGGCGTGGATTACGGTGGACCATTCAAGATCAAAGGAACAAAAGAAAAAACATGGATTGTTCTCTTCACTTGTTTTACTACCAGATTGTGCCATCTTGAATTGGTTGAAACTATGAATGCTGAAGATTTTCTATTGTCGTTCAGAAATTTCGTTGGAAGATGTGGCAAACCTGATTATGTTTTATCGGACAATGCCAAGCAATTCAAAACTACTGCAAAAGCATTGGAAGAACTGTGGAAGAAAGTCGTCGTGGATCCGCAATCAATTGATTATTTTCTACAAAACAACATCAAATGGAAGTTCATTACTGAACGTGCGCCTTGGAAAGGTGGTTTATATGAAAGAATGATTGGGATCGTAAAGAATGCTTTAAAGCTTACAATTGGCAAGAAAATTCTCACCTTTAATCATTTCAAAACTTTATTAATTGAAATTGAATCAACGATAAATAGCCGACCTTTAACTTATGTGCATGCAACTGAACCTTTCGTGATTCGTCCATGTGATTTTATATTTCCATATGCAAATATGCAATTACCACCAATGGCAACTGATGATGTCGAAGATGATCCAACTTATCTCCCAACAACTGCTGGTGGCGGGGAGCGTCTTGTCGAGAAATATCAAAAGAATGTTCAACTCCTCGACAAGTTTTGGAATCTTTGGAGCAAAGATTATATGAATATGCTTCGGGAAAGAAATCAGAATGAACATAAAAAAGTTCGCGGCGCTGTACAAAGAAAGCCGACGGTTGGAGAAATTGTGCTCGTATATGAACCAGATCAACCAAGAAACAATTGGAAAGCTGCTAAAGTCAATGATGTGATTCAAAGCTATGATGGAAAAACTCGATCGTGTGAAGTTCAATATATGGATGGCTTTATTACTCGTCGTGCTATTAATCACTTATTTCCACTTGAAGAAGGTGCGGCAAATTTATCTCTCTCAAATGATGATCCTGAAGAACCGATTGCTGATCACTGAATAAAGCCCCACCCTCTCTTCCCTGGTGGCGGGCAGTGTCACGGAGTTTCCGTGTTTATTTATTTATCTCACTTTTTTACCCTATTTTATTGTATTATTATTTTCTTTCTCTCTAAAGAAGGAAATACAGTAATTTGTATTCCCTTTATTCTATTGTATTCTCTTAACACGAAAAGGGAGACTTCAAACCTTTTCGTGATTTTTTCTTGTATTATTTTTCGTTGTTGATTTACTACTATATTGTTGTTGAATATTCTCTCGTATTATTATATGTTTGGTTTATTAATATTCTTTGGTTTATAATAAATTACTTTAATTTACTTCGTGGTGTTCTTAATCCTGTTCGGAGCGTGGAAAGCTCCGCAACAAATGGTGCATACGACTCGGTTCTGGATAACCCGGTGCAAGTTGGTTTAAAACTTCTTTACGTTTTACTTTTTTTTAAGCTTTGTTAGAATTTTTACTAAGTTAGGCACAACCAAGACCTACTTTTCTAACAAAGTTTTCTTTTTCCAGTGCTTCAACTCAAACTGCAACTGGTATTAGAAAAGAAACGAATCAACTCAACTTCAATTTCAACTGCAATAGTAGACTAAATTATTTGAGTAAAAAGTGAACTGTGATCTGCAATAAAATCTAAGCACTTTTTACTTCAGATAATTTAGCTCTATTATTGCCCTTCAACTCAAACAACTTCAAACAACAACAAATATGGTTAAATCACCCTCTGGAAAGGTTCGCACGGCTCTTGGTCGTCTTCGTGGAGAGGCTGTAAAACATGAAGAGAAGTACAAAAAGATTCTCGGGCAAGCCCCAACTCCATGGGACGAAGAAACACGAATATCAATGCAAGCTGTTGGAGCATTAATGGAAGCAGATTTAGCAAAGTTTGATCATCAATGGCAAAAATGGGAAGCAATTACTGAAGAAATTGCTGATGAAACTGCTCGTGATGAAGATGAAGAACTGTATAACAAATGGCGTGATGATCCACAATATGCTGATCTTCTTTTTACACTCGAAGAAGATGTACAACTCATCAAAAGCAAATTATCATTCTTACTTCAATCTTCACATGGTTCATCACTTGCACGAAGAGATGCTGAAGATCTCGCTGCCCAACTTCGATCAACGGCTGCAAAGAATGTTGATCCAGCTAATGCTCTCTATGATCTTGCTTCAGCTCGTGGTGGTGATACTGTAGCTCCTACAAATGCTCGTGATGGTAAAAAACCTGCTTCATCGATACCTGAATCTGATTTTACATCAAAACGTCGTGCAGCTGATGAACAACAGAAACCAACACAGATTCAACTCATCAATACACCTGTTCCTCCATTAAATATTCCAAAGTTTAAAGGAGATATGTTGGAATGGGATGGATTTTGGCAGCGATTTGATTATGCGGTACATTCAAAGCCTTATCCAAAGATTGAAAAGCTTTTTGCTTTAATGAATTTGCTTGAAGGTCGTGCAAAGGAAGAAATTGATGGCATCCAACTTAATGAAAAGAATTATGATACGGTAGTAACGACATTGAAAGAAAGATTCGACAATCAACAAGATACGATTGCCGAACTACAAACTCGTCTACGATCAATGGCTCGTTCTTCTACTGATCCAACAACTCTTCGACAAACAGTAAATGCTGTGAACAATATTTGTCGTCAACTCCAAAATCATGGCTCTAACATCGATAATGAACCAATGAAGATGGATATTATGGATAAGATGCCCGATGATTTACGGGAAAAGCTGTATTGGCTTAATCGATCTTCAAATGTTGCAACAGATGATATACTGAAGAAAATGAAGCAGATGGCACTCAAGGCAGAAACAAAGCCACCTTCACTTGAACCTCTACATCCAGCAACAATGAGATATCAACCTCGTCCAGCTCAAATTAGCCATACTCAAAGGCAACCAACTGCTACAAGTCAAAGACCTCCAAAATTTACAACACCATCAACTACAACTTCTTCATATCAAAGATATCGATCTTGTTTACTCTGTAATGGTCCACATAAAACTTCCAAATGTTCAACATATACAACACCAGAAGAAAAAGTTAAACAACTTAAACAGAAACGACGTTGTATTAATTGTATGGAAGATAATCATATGTCACCAAATTGTAATCGAAAGTTCGAATGCTATAATTGTAAAGGTCCTCATCTCAATTATTTATGCTTGAAACAAATGGGCAATAATATTACTTCTTCAAAGTCTATGGTTGCAATAAACAAAAGCCAAAATGCAATGGTGGCAAAGAAGATTACAGTATCTCATCCACATAAAGATCGAACAACAGAAGCTACTGTATTATTCGATAGTGGATCACAGAGATCATATGTCACAACAAAGCTAATAAAGAAACTTGATTTGCCGATTGTGGACAAAGAAACGATAAATGTTACTGGATTCGGTGGGAAACAATCGAGGATTAATTCTAACTTGGCTCTTTTTAAACTTAAAGCTGTTAATGGATGGACCGAAGTACATGCAAGTTCAACAAATAAAATCGTTGAACATGTTCCTACTATTGAAAGGAAAGATTCTGAAACCTTGGTTAATAATTATTCAACACCTGATATTCTGATTGGTATGGATTATTACTGTGAATGTGTTCGTGGATCAACAAAGATAAAAGAAGATCTTTACCGATTTGATTCAATATTTGGAGAAATATATACCGGCAAGATCCAACATGCAAAAGAAAGAACAATTGTTTCTCTGGCAATGGAGGAACCACCTGATATTAATGATGAATGTCAAATGCTATGGAAATTGGAATCAATGGGGATATCTGATAGTGCTCTTCCCATGAAAGATGATGCAAATGCTTTAAAGAAGATGGAAGAATCACTGGTATACAAAGATAAACGTTACAGTATCTCATGGCCAGTTAAAGATAATCATCCACCTTTGCCATCAAATTATGGTATAACTCTTGCTCGGTTACGACAATCCACAGCAAAAATGCGAAAGCAACCGGAACTTTTCGACAAAGCTAAAGCAATTATTAATGATCAATATAATCGTGGAACTATTGAAATTGCTCCAACAAAACCGCAAAGTAAAATGGTTCACTATCTTCCTCATCACTTTGTTATCAACGAAGAAAAAACTACAACAAAGGTTCGTATGGTATTCAATGCATCTGCAAAAGCTTCGACAAATCCAAGCTTAAACAATTGCTTGTTTCGTGGACCAATTGATATGCCTGAAATTCCTGGATTACTGTTTCGATTGCGAATACCTGAAATTCTTGTTACTGGTGATGTGGAAAAGGCCTTTCATGCAATACATTTGAATGAGCCTGATCGTGATGCTACTCGATTTTTATGGATAAAAGATTTATATAAAGAACCATCTGGAGATAACTTAATTACATACAGATTCGTTGGTGTTCCTTTTGGAGTTATTTCAAGTCCTTCTATATTGCAAATGGTACTCAAACATCATCTTGAAAAGACACAGGATGATGATCTTGTTGCGATTTTAAAGAATATCTTCGTGGACAACATCTTTTTGTTGGAAGAATCAACTGATGAAGCGATTGACAAGTTTCAACGTGTTCGAGATTGCTTTCTTGATGCATCAATGAATGTTCGTGAATGGCTGTCGAATGATCCAAAAGTAATGGCAGCAATTCCTGAAAGCATACAACAAAGCTCTTCAGTTACAAAAGTTCTTGGACTCGTTTGGAATGCAAATGATGATACAATTGATACTGAATTGAAAAATGTGGAGATTAAAGAACCTTGGACAAAAAGAAAGGTATTAAAATTTATTGCTTCAACATATGACCCTCTTGGATTATTGTCTCCTGTAACAATCAAAGCAAAAATATTTATGAAAAAATTATTTCAAGATGAACTTAAATGGGATGATTTTATTGGTGCTAAAAATCTAAAAGAATGGCAATTGATTCTCGATGAATGGCATGGCTCAATCAAAGTTCCAAGAAAATATATCCGGTTCAAATTCCATCTGGCAGATGATGTTCAACTTCATGCATTTGCAGATGCTTCCCAGCTTGCTTATTGCGGACCAGCCTTTTTACAAGAAGAAAGGGATAAATGGCCACAATCACCTGAAAATGCAAATGATATGAATCAAACAATGATTACTCTTGTGAGCGTGGCACAAGAGTCAACTTCTACACTGATGCAAAGTGGTCCAACTAAACGCTCCTACAATATCGATACAACTTTATCCTGGAAAGAATTAAAGCTCCAAGTTGCTGAAATGATTAAAGATGTTAATTCTGATGTGGATATTCTAAAAGCTGAAGAAAAACTCATACGTCAAGAACAACAAATGCTGATTCAACCAAAAGATTTGAAAGAATACAAACTTTCAAAAGATGAGCGAGGTTTATTCCGTATTAATTGCCGATTTGATCATGCTGAATTGATAAATGCTCACCCAATATTTGTTCCCAAATTATCACCAATTGCACAAATGATTGTTATGGATGCACATGAAAATCTACATCATGCTGGAATTCCTCATACTTTGTCAAAGATTCGAGAAACTTATTGGATTCCATCAGGTCGTGCATTGGTGAAGAAAGCTATCAAAAAATGTTCAACGTGCAAAATATGGAGAGGGAAACCATTTTCACTACCTGATATGCCACAATTACCAACATCTCGTGTTACAAGGTCAAAACCTTTCGAAAAGGTTGGAGTGGATTACTGTGGACCGTTTAAGATCAAAGGTGCAAAAGAAAAAGCGTGGATTATTCTCTTCACATGTTTTACCACCAGATTGTGCCATCTTGAACTGGTTGAAACGATGACAGCTGAAGATTTTTTATTGTCTTTCCGAAATTTCGTTGGACGATGTGGAAAACCGGATTATGTTTTATCGGACAATGCCAAACAATTTAAAACTACTGCAAAAGCGTTGGAAGAAATGTGGAAGAAAGCCGTATTAGATCCTCAATCAATTGATTATTTTCTACAAAACAACATCAAATGGGAGTTCATTACTGAACGTGCGCCTTGGAAAGGTGGTTTATATGAAAGAATGATTGG
>CABFKQ010021825.1:0-11633 GCA_901779485.1 Panagrolaimus sp. PS1579
ATGTTCAGCAAAAAACGTTATCATAATTTTAAAAAAGGAACAGAGACAAAAAAACCCGAGTGAATCGTCGAGGAATTTGTTGAAGAAGAAAGGAAGGAACAATTTTGTCAAACCTTTCGTATATCAACAAAAATACAAAAATTAAATATCCAGAGGGGCTTATAATTTGTTTTTTTTTTCTTTTAAGAAGGACTGTATCTTCTTGTGGGTCTTACCCGTCTTTTGGCAAGTGTTTGCTCCTTTATTACTTCGCCTTCAGCTGTTCCTTCTTCTTCTGAGGACGAAACTTCTTCATCACTCAGATGAGCAAAACCGAGAATATTTTCCGGTTGTGCTTCAACTGCTTCCAGCTCTTTTCTTTCAATAAGAGGAAGTTTTCTTCTTGTTAAAGCTGGACCAGAAGGTTCAATGTAGGGTTTTATCTGATTCAAATGATCGTCGTGGCGCGCTTTTTTTTGGGTTTGAGATGCTAACAATGTACGCATGCGGTGATTTAATTTTTATCACCCGATATTGCCTGATATAGGGGAGCTGGAATTTCCTAACTTTTCCTTCTTTGAAGTTTGTTCTTTTCAACCATACTCTGCTTCCAACATGAATGTTTGGTAGTTTGCAACTTTTGTTGTAGCGGGCAGCCATTTCTTCTTTTTGCCTCTTAACATTAAAGTGTGCCCATTCCCAGGCATTTTGCATATTCGACATTACTGACATCAGAAATTTGCTTATTTCTGTGTCAACTTCTACTCTTCTTTTTTGAGGAAATAGAAGTCTTTCAATTGAGAACACACAGTCACGGCCAAAAACCAAAAAATAGGGGCTGAATTCTGAGCTAATTTGTGTTGACGTATTGTATGTAAAGGCCATGGGTGCTAAAAAGTCAACCCAATTTGAGTGATCAACATTTACCTTTTTTGCTATTGCATCTTGCATTGTTCTAAAGCTTCTTTCTACTAAAGCATTACCCCTGCTCCAGGCTACTGTAGAAAATTTCTTTTCAATATCTAACAGTTTGCAGAACTCCAAGTAAAATTCACTAGTGAATGCCGAACCATTATCCGTTAGAAGCTTTAACGGTGCAGAGTGAACCAGCACTACTTTTTCCCACAAAAGTTGTGCAAGTGTTACCGCCCTTCCATCAGGACAAGGTATAGATATTAAATAGGCACTAAATAAGTCGATGACATTCATTACATATCTGAACCCCCTGCACTCAGGATACGGTCCCGCTAGGTCCAGCGCTAGTGTTTCCCAAATCATATCATGATTTGAAACAACCATTGGGATCCTAATTGGTGGAACAGGTTTTCTCCGTTTTTGGCACGCCACACATTCATCTGCCCATTTACGAAAATCAACATTCATCCCTTTCCAAAAATAATGTTTTGCTTTTGATAATGCTTTTCTCACAGAGAGATGCATCCCTCCTTCCAAAGAAGTATGAAAAAATTCAAAAATAAGCTTTTTTAATGAATTGGGTATAATTATTGGACTCTCTCTTAAATTTTCGAAATTCAAGGCTTTTTTTGAAAGGCAGAGTCTTCCTAGTTCATCAAGCTCATGCTTTTCAGCTTGTTTTTTGATCTTTTCAGCTTCTTTTTCGTCTGCTGGTAGCTTCTTGTCTTTCAAAAATTGAATTAGCTGTTTAAGTTTAGGCTCCTTTTCCTGTTCCTTCAGCACATCGATCATTTTTATTTCACCACCAATTTCTTCTTCCAGTAGAACATTGGCTGGAATTTTTGCATCAACGAGATGTGAAATCGCTAAACAAACTGGAGGTTCAAGACAATCTTCAAGCTCTTCAAGTGGTACCGGTTCACCTTCATGCTCTACCCGACTGAGCGCGTCCGAAAGGCTATTCTGTTTTCCTTTTATGAACTGAAATTTTAGATCAGTCATCTCTTGTAGTTCAATTACCCACCGTGCTAATTTTGGATTCGTATTTCTCTTAGACATTAAAAATGCTAGGGCTTTGTGGTCGCTATGAATTATTACTTTTCTGCCAATCAAATATGGTCTGAATTGCCTAATTCCAAAAATTACGCTTCCCATTTCAGCGTGACACGCTGAATAATTGCGTTCAACAACCGACATTGTTCTTGATGCATGAGCTATGGCATAATATGCTTTCACTTCCGGGTCCCATTGGCAGAGTGAGGAGCTTTGGGCGCAAGCGGAGGCATCACAAAAAAAATGCATGTCTGAATTCCAATCTGGAAACCTAAGAATGGGCTTAGAGCATAGCAGCTCTTTTAATTTATCAAAAGCTTTTTGTTGATTTTCTCCCCAGACAAATGGTACATCTTTTTTTGTTAATGATGTTAAAGGTTCACAAATTTCCGAGAAGCCTTTTATATACTTCCTAAAGAACGAACATAAACCAATCCACCTTTTAACTTCAGTTACCGTCTTACATGGAGGAAACTCCTTAATCTTTTTACAATTTGCCTCAGCAGGTCTTGACCCATTTTCATCTACAGTAAACCCCAAAATATCTATTGATTTTTGAAAAAAATGACATTTATGACCAGAAAGTTTTATTTTAAATTCCCGAAATCGCATAAAAACCCTGCGTAGAGCATCTAAATGTCCTTCAAATTCCCCTTGATGATTAAAAACTGTGACATCATCAACATAATTTACAGCAACGTCTTCTACTGGTTTTATTAATTTAGCGGCAATTTTAGAAAATATAGCAGTAGCATTCATCAAACCAAATGGTAAAAATTTCCAACTGTAGACACCGCTTTGTGTCATGACAGCAACTTTCTTTTGCGTTTCAGGATCAAGTGGAATTTGGTTGTAGGCTTTGCTACAGTCTAAAACGCTTAAGAATTGCGCTCCACTTAACCGTTCTAAAATGGTTTCCAGTAATGGTAAGGGGTACTGTAATGGCTGACTAATTTGGTTAAGTAACCTATAGTCGACACAGACGCGAATCGAACCATCTTTTTTTGGAACGACCACAATAGGAAATGCGTAAGGTGTATTGCTTTCATAAATCCTCCCTGCTTTTACCAGATCCTGTAAATGCTTTTCTACCTCTTTCCTATATTTTTCAGGTAACCTCGTTGGTCTACATTTTGGCGGTACATCTGTGGTTGTTTCTAATCTCGGAGCTGTCTCGATGCACTCACCTAAATCAAAGCCATCGTGACTAAAAATATCTTCAAATTCATCCAAAAGCGCTTGCAACTTTTGCTTTTGTTCATCTGTGATTTCGGCATTAGATATATCCACTTTGTATTTTGGGTCAAATTCTTTTTTATCGATTACATTAACTTCCCCGGTTTCTGTAACTGTATTTGATGCTACTTCAAAAGCCCTTCCTAAAGTCATACCTTTATAAATTGTTGTAAAATTTTCATCATCATTGTTTAATACCACTTTAATTTTATTTTCATCAAAGGGTGCCGCTAAAGCTGTGCTTATCAAAAATGGCTTTTTTTGTATTTGGGGTTCCACCAAAAGTGTCTCGGGTTTTGGTGCTTTTGTGTCAAGTTCAACTGTTAAAACCATTTGCGATTTTGGGGGAATTCTTATTGTTTCTAAAGCTTTAACTTTTGTTCCATCTTTCCAAATTGGTTTTCCGAAAAAGAATTTTTCTTTCCCAAAACATAAAAGTTCTTCTTCCCAATCAATTGTCATTTTTGGAAGTTTTTGCAGTGCTGTTCTTCCCAAAATAATATCATATCGAGATGATACTGCTGCCGCTTGTACAAAATGTACTGTGATCGGCACATTTAAATTTCCTACTCCCAAATTTATTACTTTCTCAGCAACAATTGGTAGTTTTTCCCCTGATGCTGAAATTACATCCATGCTTGAGTGCAAAGCTTCGAAAACTCCAATATATGGTGCCAAACTTGCAGAAATTATATTGCAGCAAGCCCCAGAATCAATGAGCGCTACCATTACTTGGTTATTTACCCTAACTTTTATTGTTACTGGCTCTGCATCTTTTTCTTGCAAACTACAAATCATTTTGTTTCTTTTAAAAGTTGCTTCATCCAAAAATTTTACAATTCCTTTTTCAATTTCTACAGTTTCGTTTTCAAAATCAAAAACAATTTTCGAAAATTTTTTAAGTGTTGATACTCCTAAAAGTATTTCAAAACGAGATGAAAGTTGCGCTGCTGTAATAAAAATTTCAGTTTCTACAGTTTTTGTTCCTAATTTGATTAATACTTTTTGTTTGCCAATGATTGGAACTTCTTCTCCCATTACCGTCATTACACCCTTTTTCGAAAGTTCTTCAAAATTAATTCCAACTTCTGTTGCCTTTTTTAAAGAACAAAGAGATATGCAACTCCCTGAATCCAACATAAAAAGACAAGGTTTCCCTTCAATAGCACCAAAGCATGTTGGTAGAGAATCAGATACAGAAGACAAGCTTGCAACAATCTTTGGAGGCCATTGTGCTTCCAAATCATGGTGTTCTACATTTTCAGAGACGTTTAAAGAGTTACGGTTGAGGTCTGGGACACTAGGACCCAATGCTCCACGAAGGAGACGAACAGAAGATTCAGACAAAAAATGTTTCAAAAGAAAGGGAATTAAAACTTTTTTAGTAATCATAAATAAAACATAAGCGTTAGATATAATTGTTAAAGCTTTGAACCAACTAATGTTAAAACTCCACATTGAATCAAACCAACCTTGATTAACCACATTTGAGTACCCATTTTCATCATAGATATGTTCACCCATTGGTGTTTTCTTTAGATGATTTTGAATAGCTGCTTCCATGTGAGCATCGTTGATCAATACTTCAATCGAATTGATTGGCAACAACTCGTCCAGTTTCGTCATGGCCAGATTTTTAAAAATTTGAAGTTCATCGGGAATTCCAACCGTTTTCTTTCCTTGGCTTGATGCGGGGCTCCAGTCATGAACATCAACTTCTGTAATTTTTCCTGAAATTCGATCAACTTTAAGCACCTTTCCTTTAAGTCTTAAAAATCTTGAAGTTACTAAATCACAATTGATGGGCGACGCTTTTTCTGTTACAATAAAATTATGCGTATCTAAAAACGCCTCTCTTTTCTTTCCCGTGATCTTTAACCATAAAGGTTGCTCTTTTACACATTCTTTTGAATCTCTTATCTCCCAATCTTCATCTTTTAAAAATGTACAAGGAAAAATTTCAAAAAGTCCGGGAGCAACAGTTCGCGCTTGAATATCTTCACGTTGTAACAACCCACGAAGTGCTTGTGTAGGATTTTTTTCTGCTGTTGCTCTAAATCCCGCCCAAATAGCTTGAACCGACGAACAATCATTGGAATGATCATGAGCAAGTCTTTCTGTTACCATCCTATGCATTGCTTCCATCGCAGCAGTTAATTGGCCAGAGAGCTGCTGGGAGGTGACCACGCCTACATCACTTTCTCTTTTCTCTCTTTTTGCAACTTTTAGATTTTCAAATTGTTTTTCTGGAATACCGTATCCCTGATCAGAGATCACCAATTTTTCTCCACAATCAACAATCGTTTTTGGGTTCCGAAAAGTTAACGCAAATTCACCATCTTTTTTTACCCAAGCAAGATTGTCACTTACAAATCCATCCCAAGTACGAAAAAAATTAAAAGCACAGCCCGAAAAACCTGCCTTGTTCCAAACAAGAATGGATTTATCCGGTAAATTACAGTAACCTCTGTCAAAATCACATTCACTCAAATCTCCAACTGAGGAGGACATACTTTTATTTGCATTTTTTGTAAAAATTGTTGTTGGTGAAACAAGACAATTTTCAATTTCAGCATAGCGGTTATAAAAACTCCTAACAAGTGGCCACCCAAATTCAAATTTTGCTTTGAGATTTGTCGAAAAAAATCCTTCATTTTCGCTCATTTTTCCCAATTCGCATTCCTTTTTTGAAATCATCCTTTTGCATTCTTCCAAGCCAACTTCTTTTTCCGTAAAAGTAGATTTTTGAATGTCTTCATTTTCTACCGAAGTCCAATAGGCTACTTTTTCATGAACTTTTCTGCAGTGATACGCTTTTGTTTCATGGAGCCCAACATTTGGTTGAAAAATTGTCGCTACC
Source organism: Panagrolaimus sp. PS1579 (assembly GCA_901779485.1). Taxonomy (NCBI): domain Eukaryota; kingdom Metazoa; phylum Nematoda; class Chromadorea; order Rhabditida; family Panagrolaimidae; genus Panagrolaimus; species Panagrolaimus sp. PS1579. Next base: position 6,044 of record CABFKQ010021825.1, read on the forward strand.
GCAAATTTTGCTTTATAAACAAGTGGAACTTCAGTTGCGCAAGGCAATTTATTAGGCAAAGATAAAAGCATTGGGGGTGCTCCATTTTGGCAGATCATGGGTTTTGCCGATGCTCCAGCAATTAATGTTAAAACTAGCATTAATGTTAGCGGTAGGCCAGTGGGATTAAATTTAGGTTTGTGGTCTGAGCCTCGAGGACTCGAAATACTTACATTTTTATTTTCAGCAACTTCTTCCATTTTTGGGATTTCAGGAGACTTCAGCTTATCTTGCGCAACCCATAATTTTTCTTCAGGAAAACTAAATTGAACCATTTCTGATTTTTTTCCCGTTTGTTGTTGCTGATGATGTATCAATGCATTGACTGCAGGTTTTTCTCTTTCCTCTAAGAGCCTTGCCATTTGTTGTCTCAATTCTCTTATTTCTTCTTCAAGCGTTTTTCTTTGCGCAATTTGCTGCTGCGGTTGCTGCTGTCGCTGCTGGTACCGCCTTCCTGCCATTGGCGCCATTTTATTGCTTTGAAAACATTGTCGCGCAAAGTGACCTTTTGTTCCACATTTAAAGCAATGTACATTTTCTAAGTCATAACTTCTTCTTTGTTGATCATTGAAGCGATCAGATTGCATTTTTACAATTTCATTTTTTAAGCCAGCAATTTCCGTTGCAACAACAGCATTAACATTTGGCACCCCTGGAGGAACAAACCAAAGAGCTTCATATTTACGAGCATGCTCTAAAGCAGTCTGAAAATTATTAGGGGATTTATCTTTGACATAAAAAGCAACATTGAAAGGTAAACGATCTAAAAATTCTTCAAGTAATCTCGCTTGAACAATCGCTGCATCTTTTCCTGCTAAAGCTTTAATGATTAATTTTTCAAGCATTTCTGCATATTGCAAAATATTTTGACCTTCAACCATTTTTGGGAATGCTTTTAATCTTGCCATTGATAAATGAACACTTTCATTTGTGTCCAACTTTAATTTCAAAGCTGCTATGGCCGTATCCAAAGTATCTGTTTCTGCTGCTGTAAGTTCATCAAACCTTTGCCTTGCCCATCCAGTTAATTTTAACTTCAATAATGCTAATTGCTTTTCCTTTTCTGTCGTTCCAGATGCTGTCAAAACATCTTTAAATCTTTGCGACCAATCCGAAAACGATTGATCAGAAGTGATGCTAAAATCAACTAAAAATTTGTCCCCCATAATTTTTTCCATTTTTTCAACCATCATCACCGTTCTTACTGGCGTTTTTTGTTGAGAGGGAGCAATCGTTTGTGCATTACTTTGCGCTGTGACTGAACTGGCTGTTGTTTGTCCACCACCTGCTTGTGCGTTCCCAGTCAGCCAATGTTGATTGTACCATGTCTCCATATTTTGAAGCTTCACTTCAGCAGCGGTCACTTTTTTTTCCATTTCATTCAAAGCGGCATTTAACTTTGTTGTTTCTTCTTTCAAACTTTTATCAAAATTATTTTTAACTGCCGTTGCTTCAATTTTGGTTTGAAAAGTTGCCAATTTTGAAGCAATTTCTTTTATTTCTTTGTCTTTTGCTTCTATTTTTTCTGAAACTTTTTCAAAAGCATTATTCGTTTGACTTACTGTCGCTTTATGCTTTTCTTCAAAAATGTTACTCGCAATGATTATTGCTTCTTTTGTTTGCGCTAAAGTCGCTGAGCGCGTTTCTCTTTTGGAAGCTTGAAGAAAATCTTCAAGCTTAGCAGCAACCGTTTTGGAAGTTTCTGACATTTTTCTTTTCTCGACGAGGCCCAGTTTCGAGGTTTTTCGGTGTTTTGACCTTAACGAGCTGCTACCAATTTGTAAGGTTCCTGTTAGGTTTGGGGTCTAGGACAACAAGGACCTAATGATAATATAAAAGATAAGGTTTGGGGTCGTGGCCACAAGGACTCACAAAATACTAATAATAATAATAACAACGCCGGCTTTAACCCGAAGCCGCCAAAGGCCAAACAATCGCTGACTCCAATCAGCACCAAAGGACAAAATCTTCCTTCTCCAATAATAATTCTTCTTCTCTTTCTATCTCTCTCTCTTCACTGCAGGACTTCAATAAATCTTCCAATAACTTTGCAAAAACAACACTATCTTGCGATCACACAAAAAAATGTATGAAAGGGAGCTCGTTTATTCTGCAGTTTAAAACTGCTTATATACAAAAAAATATAAAACGGAAAAGCAAAGAACAATCATAAATATATAATAACAAAAAGAAACAAGAAAACGGAAATGCATAAAAGAATGTTACAAAATAACTAAAGAAAAAATATAATATCAAAACAGGATGATTCTGGGAAAGAATGTGGCATGAGATCATTGAACAAAAAGTGAAACGGATGATGGAAATGCAATGGCAGGGATCAAAATCTAAAAAGAACTAAAAATTAATATAGCAAAAATAGCAACCCCTTACAACCCCCTCCTTGAAAAGGACATGCCCTCATGTCTTACTTCATTGTTCTGGTGGCCAGCTGTAGGCAATTAGTAAATTCTTTTCACAATATTCAACTAATCCCGTCCATGCTGGTGCTTTTTTTAGTGCATTAACATCACCAATAATTACTATCCCATTCTGAGCTCGAGTCAAGGCGACAGTCCTTCTTTGAATATTGCTGAAGAATTTGTTGTCTTCAAGTTTCATGGTTTTTGTGGTAACAACAACCACATATTTGTCTTCCTGTCCTTGGAAGCTATCGACCGAAGCACAGACATGTTGTGTGTCTTGAAGAAGATCCCGCATTACCATTTTTTGACCATTGAATAGCGAAATGATTGATGCAGATTCACCATGTTCAGCAATCTTTTGAACAACTTGCAATGCTGTTGTTGTTTGACTATCATTTTTCGATGATAATGGAAAGTAGGGGCTTTCTTCTCCACCACAATGAATTAATAAAATTGGGGCTTTTCCAAGCGTATCGAAAATTTTCTCAAATCCTGCTCTTTCTTCAGCAGTAATTGTTGTCTTCAATTCCATATCTGGGTAACAGATTTCATTTACCATCTTCAGAATTGATGGATGGAATCTGAAGGTCGTGTTAAGTGCTAAAGATATAACACCACTTCCAGTATTTTGTTCCATTACTTCCAAAGCTGATTCAAATCCAAGACGCATTACTGAAGGGTGAATGTTCTTGGAGTAAACTTTAAGTTGATTTGAATCTCCAACAGCTACAAGGGATGTTACTGTTTGAATTTGAGCAAGATTAGAAAGTAAATCAATTTGGCTTAGAGTTGCAGCTTCATCAGCAATTACCGTATCAACAATTCCAGTGAAAGCTGGTCCCATTCTATCCATCATTACCGAAGTACCTGCATAACAACACGGCCTGCGATGATGATGGATGATTGCAATTGCATCCTTCATTATTTTTGCTCTTGATTCTTTTTCATTTGCTCTCCCTTGTTCTTTTTGTGGTTCAATTTCAACTTCTTCATCATCAAAATCAATGATTTGTGATTGATAAGCACCCAGCAAATCATCATAAATGTATGTCGCAGTTGAAATTGCATCCCGAAGTTCAGAGTCAGCAAAAGTGTCAACCAGTTCAGCATTTAATGTTGCTTCAACAGCTAATGCTTTGTTGAGTTTTTCAATTTCAGCTTCCGTGAGACTTTGAAGTTTCAAAGTTTCAACAATGTGAGAAAGTGGTGAACATCTTTCAATTTTCTTGGCATCTTCAGGGCTCAGTTTCTTGATTGCAATCATTGATGAAATGAGAAGTGGTGGTACTTTCTCATTGGCTAATGCTTCACATATTTGTCTTAATGAATCATCAATGTGCATTTCTTCAACATCCTTAGTTGTTTCATCAACTTTTGCTTCTTCAACTTCCTTGACAGGTTCAGTAACAAGAGCTTCGCATACATGTCTTGCCGGAACATTTCCTGTTGACATCATTACTGGTGTCTTGTCCGGGTAATGTTGTCTTAATAATTTGATAATTTCAACAATGACCGTCGTTTTTCCAGCACCAGCAACAGCCTGACAGATAATAACAGGATAATTCTTTAAAACTGCCTCAATTACCACTCTTTTTTGATCATCAGTCAAAAATTTAGGAATATCTACAGCTTTTTCAATAAAATATACATTTGGATTTCCAATCGGCACTTTTAATGCTGCCAGAAATAAATTTTTTGGTTCATGTGGTCTTCCATCTTCAAACATGGGAAGATTGTTCTTCATAAGATTGATTGCTAATTCTTTTCCTCCAATTGAATCTGAAGATGGAGAAAGTTGAACTTTCTTTGGAGGTACTTGTCCTTCTTCAAGTTCATAAACTTCCTTGACCAATTTCATTGGTGTCATAAGCTGGACGATGACCTTCTTCAAATCTGCATCAAATTCAACTTTATCAACAAGCATGGTTAGTGGCCGATTTTCTGGTGAAGACAATGTTTGACCATCTCTGATACATGCTAGAGCACCTTTGCTGAATGCTTGTGCAAAATTCTTCAAGTTGATTTTTTCTGTGTGCACTATTTCGATGGATAGTCGAGCATCTTTGTCATCAACTTCCCATCTTCCATTTTCGGTTAAGTAAGTGCAGGATTTTTTGTCTTGAGTATTCCTGCTTTCTACCACCGTTAAAGCCAACCAAATTGCAGCTCCAACATCTTTCAATGAACGAGGCATATTTTTATTTGTTGGATCTAATCGAAGTTCTGTATATTGTGGAGCATCAGCTGATGCTTTTACAATTGCACAAACTTGATGCCTTGTTGCTGTATTAACTTTACAGGTAATTGGCGTTTTTACAAGTGGTGAGAAATATCCATGATTGCCATCAAGGTATCTTGTTTCATTTGGATACTTTACTAATTGTAACTTGATAATTTTCCCATCATGAAATGATCCACCAAGTTGATTGATAAATGGTATTCCCATATGTCGTTCCACCTTTTGAATTGGATCCACAAATTTCTTATCCTTTTTGCTTACCACCATGAATAGTCGGCTCAAAGTTTTTTGACCACGTTCAAGTTTAATTTCATTAGCTACTGCCATATCATGATTTGGCCATTTTTCAATTGTTGCCATTGGAGCTTGCGGCGGTTCTTGCCAGCTGCAAATTTCATAAATTGTTCCAGGAGTGGCTTTTTTTGCAAATTCATCAAAAGTAATATACTTCTTTTGATCAAAGATCTTTGTTTCCAAAGAAACTTTGAATCCCGTTGGAACATTTGTTTTCCTTGCTCCAATTGTTGCAAGGCAGATGAAATGTGTTTGTGCAACTGGCTGATGTGTCACTTCAGCCAAAATTTTCTTTTCATCGAGATCCAATTTCTTTAGTTCATCTTTCATTGCTTTCCTTTGCATTTTTAAAGGAGGAATATCACTTGCATCATTGTTGACAGATTTTCGATGTTTGCCTTGGATTGTCCATGGTAATGGAGCTTCAACTGAATGTTGTGCAAGAGAAGCATCACTTGACGTTGTTTTTGAAGAAGAAATTTGGGGTCGGGGACTCAAGGACCCCTTGCTGTTAGCAGAGCAACCGCTTTGTGGAGAAGAAATTTGGGGTCGGGGACACAAGGACCCAATGCTCCACGAAGGAGACGAACAGAAG
>CABFKQ010021877.1:0-11564 GCA_901779485.1 Panagrolaimus sp. PS1579
GTTGTGACAGGTTTGAAAAACAACAATTTTTGAAAATTTTCTCGGGTTGGAAAACTATTTACAGAATCAACCATTGGCCATCGAATATCAAAAACTTTTTTTGGAGGCGGAAATTATTCTGCAATATTAAAAACAAAACTTAAATGTGATGTTGACATTTGATGGGTAAATGTTAAAATATTTGTTTCATTTGAATATGAATAATTTATTAAATAAAATAATGGTAAAATAAAGAATAAAAACATTTTTTACAATAATTTTCAAGCTTGAAAAATCTTTTTCATTCAAGGACAACTTGTTTATTGTTATCCCAATTGTCCTCGTTCGTGTTTGTTTCTTATATAAATAAGTGCTTTTTCTTTCCCTTTTTTTTCTATTTCTTTTTTTTTGTTATACACCATTATATATCTTCTATTCTTCTCCTCTTCTTTTTTTTCTCCGTTATTTTTTTTTGTCGTTGTTGTTTTTTTTTTATGAATCACAAGGTTATTTATTTCTTGTATATTGATTACAAAATTATCGCATTCCACGCAGTTACATTTTAAGAAATTTGTTAATAACATTACTTTTTAGCTTTTAAGACTGTATTAAAAAGCTAATATCTGCTCCTTTCAAGCACTTGCTAATATATTTTGTTATTTGTGCAATGAGTGACGGCAGTGAAGAAGAAAATCAATCAGTTGTAAGTTTTTTCTTTATAGTACTGCTATAGCTTATATTGCTTTATTTCAGGATTCATTAGCTACTGTATTTCAACATCTTGGAACAAATGATATACCAACTGAAGCACCAGTTTTAACAATTCCATTACGTCATATCTATGATGATTTTTATCATAATCCATTAGATTGGTCTTCACAAAATATTGTCTCATATATAGATCAAGCAGATGTTTATATTGTTTCACCATCTGATGATCCACAAATCCGGAAAATATCTGAAAATGGGAATGCTATTTCAACAAAATTTTCTCCTGATGGAAGACTTTTGGCTGTTGGAACATATTCTGGTGTCCTTGAACTTTATGATGTTGAAACAAATCAACTTGTATGGGAAAATAAAGTTCATGATTGTAGAATTGGTTGTTTAGCATGGAAGGGAGATGATTTGATCTTTACTGGCTCACGTGATCGAACTATTAATGCAAATGTACTTGCTGATAAAGCATATGTACAAATTGGAAGTCATTCACAAGAAGTAAGCGTTTTTATAAGTTTATATTTATAATGTGAATTATTTCAGGTATGTGGAATAAGAGTTTCACAATCAAATGATAAGTTGGTTACTGGTGGCAATGATAATATGATAAAGATTTGGGATATTTCAAAGCTTTCTATGGATCCTACAGCTGTCGATTATGGTGATGAAGGTTTACCTCTTCATAAATCTGCAATTAAAGCTTTGGATTTTTCTCCAACTGTTAATGGTGTTATTGCTACTGGAGGTGGATGTAATGATGGCCGAATCTTTGTATGGAATGTTGCAAATCGTGAAATTTTTAAAGAAATTGAAATTGATAAACAAATAACAAATCTTCATTGGCTTCCATCTGGCAAAGAAATTGTTTCAACCTATGGATTTGGATGGAATAGAAATCATAAATTTAATATTGAACATAATTCTATTGATATTTGGTCATTTGAAACTTTAAAAGTTGTTCAACGATTTGAAGGCCATAAAGGACGGGTATTATTTTCGGTATGTTTTTTTTCATTAAAGGGATTTAACATTGATTACTGTAATTTTTAGGCAATGGCACCAAATAAAGAAGGATTTGTGACTGCTGCTTCAGACAATCAGCTTAAATTTTGGAAGCCTAAGCATTGATTAATAATAATGGGTATTACAATTTATATAATAATCGGGTATTGAAATAATGCATGCAACTGCCAAATATTATGTGCATTTTTTTCTTATTTTTTTTATAAAACGGTTTTTGAATTGCCTTGCCAGTACTTTTTTGTAAGCTTATAAATTTCGTTGGGTTTTTTTCACTTCTTTTTTCTGATGCTATTGTTGTTTGTTCAAAAGCTACAGTATTTTATCTCAGTTATATATGTGTATGTTTTTATAAATACCCATTTGACCAAAAATTAAATAAAAAAACAAAATAGAGAAAAGCATTAAAAAAACAAAGCAAAAAAGATCGAATCTTATTTTTTTTAAAAAAGTTTTCCACACATTTTTTTAAAATTTTGTAATGAAACGGAAAAAATGTCGAATCCAAAGCTTTTATCCAATACATTTATGCCAAAAGTGATTGAAACTAACGCAAATTTTGTTGAGGATATAAAAAAATATCAAAGTTGAAGCAATCGCAAAGTTTTTTTAGCAGCAAAAAAATTTGCGCGAAAAGCGTCCTTTTTTGGCAAAATGTTCCAAACATACATTTTTGTAGTTTATACAATTTTTTTGCTTTGATTTTTTTCTCCTCTTTTTTTTTGGATTTTTACGGGCATTCTTCTTTATTCTTTCTGATTCTTCGACTTCCCATCCATTTACAAATGCCAACTAATATATTACTGACTTTTTAGAAGCATTTCGTTTTCTCACCAATCTTTTATGTTCATTATTAACAAGAAGTTGAAAAAGAAACTAATTTGAAATCAGCAAAAGTTTTTTACTCTTTTAACATCTGTAAGATTTTCGAGAACTTTTTTCGTTTTTTATTTCTTCATCTTTTTTTAGATTCGTTAAATGCATACACAAAATCAACCACCAAATGCTGGTGTTCGTCAAGTTCAATTCACTGGGCCGCCGCCACCACCTCGTCAGCCTTTTATGAATCAAGGAATGCCTTATGGTCAACTACCAAGAGGTAACTTTTGTTTAAAAAGCTAAACCACAGTGTTAAATATATGTATATAGGACACAATCCAACATTTTTTCAACAACAACTTCCATCTAATGTTCACTATACCCAACTTCCGCTTAATCATAGTGGTGGTGGGTCTGTTATTAGTGAATCAACAACTTCACCTCCAAGTGTTGCAAGTACTCCTGGTATACCTCCACCAAATACTAATCATGGTAATCCTTTACAACCATGTCCAGCTGTTTATTATCAACAACCTCCTCCACCTCAACGGTTTATGCAACCACCTCCACAACAGCAGCAACAACTTGTATATGTTATTCCAACTTTTCAACATCAACAACCACCACAACAACAACATCAAGGTGGTCGACCTCGTCCACCATTTAATAATGGTCAAAGGCCTCCACCACCAATTATGCAATATCAAACTCTTCCACCAAATTTTAATATGAATCAACGCTTTCCTGTTAATTTTAATCCACAAAGTGTTATGCCACCAATGGAAGGGCAATACTTTGATCCTTCAATGCAGCAACAACAACATCAACAGCCTCAGCAACAACATTTTCATAATAAAAATTATCGAGGAAAAAATGGAAGAGGTAATGGAAATTCAAGTCAATCGAGTCGTCGAGGTTCTATTCGTTATGATCAAAGAGTTTGTTTTTACATCTTTTACAATTTGTTTTATTTTATAATTTTAGCCTGATCGACCACCATCTCATCCATCGCCAGATTCTTTGCTTCCTCAATTTGCTGAACAAAATGTTCCTCTTCAACAAGGACAAATAATGCAACAAAATCCAACTTATGCTTTATCACAATTTCCTCCTGCAATGCTTCCACCACAAGGTCAACAATATTTCATTCATCAACAATTTTCTCAAGAAGCTCAAATGGGTCAACCTGTTTATCTTTTACAAGGTGATCCTGCAAATTTTCATCAGCAAAATCAGTATTATCCTGCTTTTCAAATGGTTCTTCCTCAACAACAGATGCAACAACACCAACAACATTTGCCTATGGATCCTCATCATCCTCAACATCCATCACAACAATTTATTTCAACTCCTCCATCTCATACAGCAATTCAAGAAGAATTATTTGAAGCAATAAAAGAATTACAATTGGAAGAAAAGGTGAAAGAACAACATCATGATTCTTCTGAAAGGATTGAACCTGCTGGTGTTCCAGCCTTGGATGCTGTATCTGTTCAAAGTGATGCAGATGATTATACTCCTGCAGGAACACCACAATCTTTAAATCCTTTGGATGGTGAACAAATGGATCAAATTCTTATGGGAAAAGATATTGCTGAAAAGCCACTTCAAAGTAAAGACGAGAAACATTTTAAAAAAGAAGATTCAAAGTCTTTAACTTTCAATGATGAAAATAAAAATTCTTGGAAAAAGGATGAATCTTCATCTTCAAAAAATAATAGCGCCCAGTCACTTCATATTTCTGCATATGTAAATTCAAATGAAGGTGCTTCTTCTGATTCATTGAACGAAAATATTGACGGTTTAATTAAAAAACAGAAACAAATTTATCCTGCTTCAACATTTCTTTGTCAAGTAAAATATAAAAAAACAATAAGAATTATTTGTGTTATTATTTTAACAGTTTCAGAATCCATTTGAATATCGAAGGCAACAAAATGATCCTACTTCCTCTGAACCAGAAATGTCCGTATTCAGAGCATCTCAACGGTTACTTTATCCTGATGCTACATCAAGTAATGCTGAACGAAACGATGCAGAAACGGTGGAAGCTCGATATCGGCGAGAATCTGAAGCTTTGTTTCTCCCACTTCTTGATGAATATGTTGCAAATAATAAAAAGGCATTGGTTAAAACAAGAGAAGAAGTTCAACGTATTGCTGCAGTTTTAAAGAAAGCTGAACAGGACGAACATCTTTCTCGAGCTGAAAAGAATGATTACAAGCTCATCAAAAGGTTTGCTTTTTAACTAAACCTTTTGTTGTTATTTGAAATGCAGTAATTATTTGATAAATTACCATCTTTCGTTTCAGGTATGCATACAGTGAAAATGAAAATGGAGTAAAACTTTCAACATTGAAGGGCAAAAAAGTAGCTGTAAAAGAGGATATGTTTGATATTCTTTTCAAACTTCATGATCGAAAAGGGCATTGTGGCTGTAATATCATGTACAATTCTTCCACCATCCAAAAATATGAAGGAATAACAAAGTAATTTTCTTATGCTAAAAAAGATTTTCATTTCAATTTTTTAGACCTTTGATTTTACTTTTTTTAAAATGCTGTCGCAGTTGTGAGCTAAAGAAAGCAAGTGTTAAAAAAGGTTTAGTTGTTAAGCCTATTCTTAGTGAAGATTACAATGCCAGATGTCAATTAGATCTTATTGATTTGCAGTCAAAGCCCGATGGCGAATTTAAATTTATTTTTGTGTACCAAGATCATTTAACTAAATATGTTGTTCTTCGTCCTTTGAAAGCAAAATCTGCTGCTGCTGTTGCAGAAGTTCTTCGACAAGTTTTTTGTGATTTTGGACCTCCTTCACTTTTACAAACCGATAACGGTCGAGAATTTGCTAACTCAACGATTGAAGCATTGGTAGCAGAATTTAATTGCAAATTAATTCATGGTAAGCCGAGACATTCGCAATCACAAGGATCTGTGGAACGTGCAAATCGTGATATTCAAGTGAGTTACTGCATCATTGTGAAGTTAATACAAATAACTTCATAGGATATTTTAACAATTTTGATGCAAAGATGTAACAGTAATGAATGGGCAAATCTCTTACCTGAAGTTCAACTCAAAAAGAATACTCGCCATCATCGCGGCATTAATCGATCTCCATATAAAGCTCTTTTTGGACGAGATTCTGTATTTACTGGTGAGTTTGAAGAGGCTATATCTCGAAATGCAGAAGAAGCGGATAAAGTTACGGAATATGATAATCAAGAAACTGAATCCTTATATCAAATTGGTGAAGATTATGGCGAGGATATGGCTGAAGATAGTGGCAATGATATGGATGAAGATATTATCAATGATACTGATGAAGAAATTGGCGGAGACATTGATGAACTTGCAAAATCGTTAAATAATATTCAAAGAAATAGATCGTCTGCAAGAAAAGCGGCAAAAAAGCAAGCTGATAAAATGCAAGAAGCTTCGAATAAAAGATTTGGTGTATTGTTGGTTGGAGATAATGTTCGACTTCCTTTACCAGATGTTGATCGAGGCAAAACAGATCATCGAAATATTATGGGTGTGATTGTTGATATTAAGAATGGTTTTTATATTGTTGGAACGTCAGCTGGTAACCTTTTCACTACTTATCTAAATATAATATAGTTTTTTTAATTTAGGTATATTAAAAAGCAGTTATGCTCGAAATCAACTTGTTCCTGTTGAACAAAGATTTCTCAATGTTGAAGATGTTCCACAAACTGAAGCCAGATCTTTACGAAGTGTTGCTAATCTTGCTTCAACTTCTGGTGGTCAAGGACATGTCCATTGCAATTGTACAACAGGTTGTCAAAACAAGCGGTGCAAGTGCTTATCAAATGATCGACGCTGCAATAGCAGATGCCATAATTCCAACACTTGCCGTAATAAATTCGATGATTGATTTCGTATTCTTCATTATTTATTTACTTTTTGTCAAAATTTTTGTTATTTTCAAATAAAAGTTCTTTTTTTGTTGATTTATTTTTTGAAAAGATTATTTATAAATTGATAAAAATAAAAGATATAAAAGTATAACAATATAGGTTAAAAATATTTACTTTAACTTAAAAATTGTCTGGTTCTCTAATTCCGACGTCGGTTCTCTAATTCCGACGTCGGTTCTCCAACTTGGACGTCGGAGTTGGAGAACACATTGTTTTTTAACTGGTTCTCTAATTCCGACGTCGGTTCTCCAACTTGGACGTCGGAGTTGGAGAACGCATTTGGTTCTCCAATTCCGACGTCGGTTCTCGAGAACCGACGGTTCTCCAAATCCGACACAACATATATATGAATTTATAAAAGTTTTCTATTAAAAAAACTGTGTAATAATGGTGGAAGAAAAGCTTCACAATGGTGGGGGAGATGATGATGATCCAAGAACATTGCTCGAAATTGCTGTTAGAGATGGAAGAGTTGATATTTTACGTTCAATGCTTCAACAACTTGGTAAAAAGTTTATATTACATTACAAATATATATTGATAACTGCATTTTTAGCAAAAAGTCCAAAATTTGTTGAATTAATTGATGGACAATTAAAAGATTTTGATGGAACTTTGTTACATTTGGCTGTTAAATTAGGTTTGATACTGTAATTTCTTTGATGGGATATAACTTTTGATTATAGATTCTGTTGATTCTGTAAGAACTTTACTTTCAAGTGGTGCAAATCCATGTGTACAAAATGATGATGGTAAAACAGCTGTTGTAAGTGCAACACATGAAAATGTTAAAGCTGCATTCGTACAAGAATTAATGCAATCTATTGCAACTTCAAAGTAATATTTGTTTATAAATCGTTTACGATTGATATAATCTTTACTTTTTAGTCTTGGACGAGTTTGTCAACTACTTGCTGCTGGTGTGAATGTTAATTCAATTGATTCACCACAAACTCAAAATACTGCATTACATTATGCTGCCTCATTTGCTTCAGATGAAATTGTCAAGTCTGTTTAGTGAAGAATTTTAGAAGGTTTTCATATAAAAATTTGTAGAACTTTATGTGAATCTGGTGCAAATGTTAATGCACAAAATAATCAAAATGATACTCCATTGCATGATGCAGTTGGTCGAAAATTAGAATCTATTATTAAAATTTTGTTGGAATTTGGAGCTGATTCCTCTATTACAAATACAAATGGTGAAAGTGCTGTAGATCTTGCTGAAAAGCGTGCACCTGAATTGCTGTCACTTTTTAGTTTAAACAAGTTTGTGACAGACTTTTGGATTACCGTAATTTAAGCAATGGATTTTTAGTGTAGCACAAGTTGTTCATCGGACTTTATCTGTTGATTCAATTGAATTTGATCGATCTTCAGTTATTTCTACAGATACTGCACCATTATTTACTGAAAGAAATACACTTGGAAAAATTGAAAGTTGGACGGATTTAATATGGCCTCAACCGCATTACATTAAAGTTGATTCTGGGTTTGAATTCCATCTTTTAAAGCATCATTTAATACAGTGTACTATTTTAGTGATCGAATAATGAAATTTCCAATAGATCATCGACTAAAAATTTATTTTGATGGATGTGGTGATGGTGAACCACGACGAATGATGCAAGTTGTACAAACTTTTGTCTCATATTTAACTTCACTCTCCCTTGAAATTGAATATCGTGGACATAAAGTTTCGGATTCTGAATTGGATGGTAGAATTATGGTTGGAATTTTTGAAGATGGTGAACGACCAGGAACATATACATTGGGTAAGCAATAATCCAAACAATGGTGATAAACCGACCTTTTTTTAGATATTCGACCAAATGGTATTCATCTTATGGCAAATGATTATTCTGGTATTCGACATGGTTTTGCAACACTTGTTCAAATTTTACGTATTTTTCGTATATCTGAACATGGAAAACGTAAAGAATCAAGTATTTCATCATTTAATGGTTATACAAATGGAAATACCTTGAATTCTGCTACTTCTTTAACAGAAGTTTCATCATCTGATTCATCGTTAAGTGTTATTCCATGTTTATCAATTCGTGATTATCCTGATCTTACTGTTAGAGCTGTCTATCAAGATTTTAGTGGTTGTAAAATGTTGAATGTTGATACTGTGTTGCAGCTTGTAAATCGTTTAAGTTATTGTAAAGCGAATTACTTTTTTGTTAATTTTGAAATTCGTACTACTGATCGCTATCAGCTTCCATATACAAATCGAGATCTATTTCATATGACACAAGTTTGTGAAGAACTTTTTATTAAGGTTTGTTTTTCTTATCACTGCTATGGTATGAATTATTGATTAATTTTTAGCTTGTTCCGTCACTTGATTTACAAACAAATAGTGTTGACATTCCAACAGCTTTAAAAATTATTAATCTTTTCTTGGATGATTTTCCATTATCTCGTATTGCACATTTTGGTCCAAATATTTCATCTTTACTTGTACAAAATTTTGCTATTCTTGATTCAATTCAAAAACGTATTCCACGTATATTTTTATCTGTTGAAGATGTTGGTTCACTTGATACTGTATGGATCAATCGATTGCCATCATATGTAACTCTTTGTGTTGAAGGAAAATTTCCATTTACATCAGAAGATTTTATTTCACCATCTGTTAATCTTGTTCTTAAATTTCCAACAACAGATATTGGATTTTTAACTGCTTCACCTGAAACAACAGCAAAGAATGCTCTTCTTGCAACACAACTATGCCAAAAAATTTCAACACGTGGAATAATGATTTGTGATAATTCAAATGGTTGTGAAATAATGCCTCCATCAATGTCGCTTATGCCTGAATGTGCATGTATTGGTGCAGCATGGAATCGTTCAGTTGATATTAAACGTTTTGCATTCCTTCTTCCACGAATTACAGCAGAACATTTTTTACTTGATGGAAATTTGGTTATTTTACTTGAACAAGCATCAAATATTGGTAGAGTTGAACATGAACTTACAAAATATAGCGGTGGAAAACTTTCATCAAATGGTAGCAGCAGTACAACAACTCTTACATCATCATCATCATTTGGAATTTCAGTATTTGTTGAAATTTTATTAAATCCTGAAAATATTCAATTAAAACGTTTAACCCCGTCAATGTTTAAGAAAGCTCGAATTGAATTGCAACGTTCTATGAGAGCACTGAATGATGCTCGCAGTGCGATGAGATATGAACAATATGAACTCGCTTTAATATTAGCTGAAATAAGCCTTGTCACTGAATTAATGACACTAGTAAGCAAGTAAGTTTTTTTGGGCATTTTTATGCTTGCTTTGGGTTACCGTAGGAAAAAACTTTAATATTCATAAGAGATTACTGTAGCTTGCAATAGGTTTTAATTTATGTTAATGCAGCAATTTCTTGATAAGGTTACGGTAGTTGATATAGTATCTTTTTTACAACACTTCAATAACATAATACTGTTTCAGAATTGGTCAACATTTGTGTTTTTATGGTTCAGGAAAAAATTTTAATACAAGTAATGGATCAATAACAGGTGCCGATTTTATTAATTCTGAATATCTTGGAAATCAAGGATTAGGTGTTTCGAAACTTCCACAAGCAATTCGAACTGATCTTGCAAATAGTTTACTTGAAATTCGTCGCAAATTTCAACATACATGGATGTGCCGAAATCTTGCATACACTTTACCAAATGCATTAAAAATGTTTGATAATCTCTTTCGTGCACTTTTACCGCCTGGAATGCAAGAATATGAAAAAGTGTTATAAAAAATACGGTGTTGGGGGAGGTTATTTTGGGGTTCTTGTTTCTTATTAAAAATGCCTTAATTTATTGTAATGTGCTTTGTATGGATATTATTAATTACTAAATTTTTTTGTGATTTGTTTAATGCTAATAATAATTTTAATAGTGCAATTCTTTGTTTTTTGCTTCTTTGGCGCTTTTTATCTTCTTTTTTTTATCTGTGACATATTTATTATTAGATTCCACTAATAATTATCGTAAAAACAATATTCAATAAATTATTTTTTGATTTCGTTTTTGGTGTCTTTTTAGAGTACAATAAGCTTTTATCATTGTTATAAACTTGGAAGAATGTATTAAGAGAAATAAATTGCTACTAACAACAATTTTTGTGTCATCTCACATTTGAACCATATGAAAGTGTTGATTTTTTAACGATATTCTGTAAAGTGATATATGCTGCTTTTAGATACAGTCGAACCACAATTTTAAGCGAACTTTGATTTTACGCGGTTCCTCCAAATGGATATCCCTGTAAACGGACCTCGATTTTACGCAATTTTTGCTCGGGCCCTTGGATTGTTGCGGAGAATCACCGCAATTTGCATAATTTATATGCTTTTGTTTCCATGTCTATAAAAGGACGTCTTGTCCATTCTTTTTGGGTCATTCACTTTATTTTTATTCTCCTTGTGTTTGTGATTCATCTTTTTATGTGTATTTAATAAAGTGTATTTTTATATTTGTTAGAAGAGTTGGATTCTTCTCAACATGGATCGCGTAAAATCGAGGTTCGACTGTAAAGCTTTTGTCATTAATTTTGATGTTTGGTGAAAGGAAAGTACACAACTTTGAGAAAATTAAGCGTTTCTGAAACAAATTCAGATTTATATAAAACACTGATTAACAAAGTCGTCATACATTTGCAGTTGGAGAGATGTAAAAAACAAAATCGAAAATCGGCTGTGCACTAATTTTTGATCAATCAAAACAGCCTGACAAAATTCTTTGACAAGAAAAGCTCCTTTCATTTCTAGTAACCATTTTTTCTCTATTATAAATAGGGTTGGTCATTTACCGGTAAATTTTATCGTCGGTAAATTTACCGAAAATGCAAAAAATGTCTCCAGCCTTCGGATTCACCCAAATTTAGCTTTGAAATGACTTTAAAAGTCTAAAGCGTGCTTAATAATTGAATTTTAAGTGAAAATTACTTATTTTTGACCAAACGTACCATTTTTTGATTTTTCATTGTCGCTATCAAATACAATTTAGATCTTCAAAAACACAAAAAACATGATTTTTAAGAAAAAAGAGCTAAATTTTTAGTATATCCGCCTCTG
>CABFKQ010021988.1:0-11382 GCA_901779485.1 Panagrolaimus sp. PS1579
AATCAAATAAAAATGAGTACATTGCAATATCATCCAACAATAATATTTAAAAAAAACTATTTTGATTTTGGATAAAAAAGGCCAAAATTGAAATACTTTGATTTTGAACAACCCTGGTTAACACGGCCTGTTAGCCGCATTTCTCATCCCTAATCAAAAGCAAGTATTTTCAAAAAAGGTTATTACGAATTACATTTTTTTTTAAAATGTTACTTACATAATTTTCAATAATTTCTTTTGCCATTGTAATATATTTTGTCAGATCAAGATCACTTTCATTTGTACAATTTTTAACACTATTTGATGCACAATTATCACACATTTTATTACACCAAGACGAATCCCACGTTTCATCAAAATGTTCAGCAATCATTACACGTCTGCATGAATTTACCTGAAAAAAACAGTTACGGTAATTTAGAAAAATTAAAAGAAAAGTAAAATCACTAAAAGGTTACTGTAAAAATATAATTAGTGCTGGAAATCCAAAAAAAACGTACATATCCTAAAAGGATGAAAATCCTTATAAAAATATTTTCAGGTATACGGTATCAAAGCTATCTGCTATGAAAGCACTCTTCTCTTTTTTCTTATCTTTAAAAATTTATTGTACTAGTTTTTCTCTCTCGTTTTTATGGCTTATATTATTTTTTGACCCTATCACATTTTCTCTTCATTTTCCCTCAATGTAAAATATAATTCTCTCTTTTAATCAAACAAGAAAATGGCAAAAAAACTTTTCCAAAATCATAGGACATCAAATGAGGGAAAAAAAATATACAAAAACAACAAACCCGTGTAGCATAAGCAAGAACAGAATATAAATTTTGAATTCCAGTTTTTTCTGTTGCAACCATTGTAGAAACACGAAAGACATCTGTGAAACGATAATACAAAATGCAATGAGCTGGTTTTCCATCTCGACCTGCTCTACCCGATTCCTAAAGAACAACGATGATATACACAGTAAACAGGTTAAAAAAACAAACTTGATAATAATTTTCCATTGATTTTGAAAGTGAATGATGAATCACAAATCGAACATCCGGTTTATCAATTCCCATTCCGAATGCAACTGTTGCAACAATAACTCGAATTTTTCCAGATATCCATTTTTCATGACATTTTGAACGTTGCGGTGGTTCCATATATGCATGATAATATCCTGCAGGAATTTGTTGAGATCTGGAAAAGTTTTAATCATTAATAAAATACTTGTACAAATTAAATTACTGTAATTCAGCAGCTAAATCTTCACATTCTTTTCTTGAAAAGCAATAAATAATTCCACTTTGACCTTTGAATTTTCCATTTATCAATTTTACAAGATCATTTAAAACTTCTTTTGCAGAAGAAGGTTTCAACTGAACTTCATAATACAAATTTTCACGATTAAAACTAGCTCTCAAAACAATAGAACTTTGAATTCCAAGAATTTCTTTAACATCTGCCAAAACATTTGCGGTCGCTGTCGCTGTTAAACCCAAAATAGGAACATTTTTAAATTGATTCTTTAAAATATGCAAAAATTTATAATCTGGACGAAAATCATGCCCCCATTGACTGCAGCAATGAACTTCGTCAATGGCAATTAGCTAAAAAGAAGAGATAAAAAACTTGTCAAAAAAAGAACTTTTCTTTTTTTTGAAAGAGCTATTTTTCGCGCCTTTCTTTTTTAACCTCCAAAAAAATTATATTTTCATCTATTTTAGTTGGTAACAATTCAATTCTTTTTTCTCTCTTAATATGTTCCTTTTTTTGTGTCCTTTTTCACGCTCCTTTCATTAATCAATTTTTTGGCCTGACAACGACACCCTCGGCGTTCCTTCCTTTCCCCCACTTCTCTTCGTTATTTTCCATCAGTTCTTTTTGGAAGTGTGTTATCAGACTTTTTTTTCTTCATTTTTCATTCTTCTCCACCATTTTTTTTTGATAGTGCCCTTTCATTTGCCGGAAAAAAAATATTGGAAAGAAGTTTTTTGCTTGCTTTTTTGCGCATTTTTTTCATCCATAATTTTTTTACGTTTTTTTACAGTTTTGTTTTTTGTGTTTAAAAATGAATCAAAACAAAAGTAATTCAGATTAAATTCCAAAAAAATTTTAAAGCTTTTGTAGGGCCTTTTTTTTTGAAAGTTTTTTTTGACATTTTTTTTGGTTATTGCATTTTAAAAGCGTATGCGCGCGTGCTTTTTTGTTTTTTGTTCAATCAACGACGAACGAAACATTGTTTGAAGCAATTACACCGCTTACATATTTTTTTATTGTATTCTTTTTTTGCCACAATTCAAAAAACTTTTCCCTCATTCATTATTGTTTTTTAGGCTGCATTGTTTTTTTCTCTGATTGTAAAAAATCATACCTTAAAAAAATCCTTGCCAAATTAGATACAACTTCTTGTATTTTTAATATTTTTCTTCCAAACTTTATTATTTATGGTTGATGCTGATGTTGAAAAGGATATAATTTAATTTAAATATTTTGATATAATAACAAACATCAGTATATTATCACTCAACACCAACCAATCATGAGTGATTCAGCTGATGATGGAGCAGATGAAGTAAAAGTATTTCGAAAGAATGATACTGAAGATCTTGGAACAGATTCTTTACAATCTTCAGTGCAATTACATGAAGATAAACAAGATGTTGCATTTGAAGCTGAAATGGAAACTCAGCCGCCAATTAATGGTAAGCAATATAGCTAATAATTTTTTGAATTACTGTAATAACCATTTGTTATAGGACAAAAACCAAATTTACCATTTTCATTTCCTGGTATGCCTCCAATTTCACCAGTTGTTTCATGGATGGTAAGTTTCATCACTTGCCTTTGTATTTAATCTCTTATCACACACCCTTTTTCTTCTCCCCCTCTCTATTATTATAATATCTATAGTAATTTGTTTTCCCTCTATTTCAGTCACCATATGCATCACCAGCATATTTTGCTGCAGCAGTAATGTCCCCACAATATCATATGTATAATGCGCTAATGCAAATGAGAAATCTTGCATCATTTAATCAAAATCAAAACAATAATAATGGACAAATGCCATCATTTGATATAAAGCCAACAACATCTTCGGCATCACATGGCAGCAATGCCCATGGTGCAGGTGGTCCAATTTCAACACCAAAACGAAAAAAGATTAGCCATAAAAAAGAAGAATCACATATAAAAAAGCCATTAAATGCATTTATGTGGTTTATGAAAGAGAATCGGCAAAAAGTTTTAAATGTTGATGGAAATGCTTCAAAGCAATCTGCAGAATTGAATACAATATTAGGCAAAATGTGGCATGATCTACCAAAAGATGAACAACAAAAATATTATGAAAAAGCTAAAGAAGAACGAGAAAATCATCAAAAATTATATCCAAATTGGTCTGCAAGAGAAAATTATGCTGTACATAAAAAGAAGAGAAAGAAGAGAGAAAGATCTGTTGGTATGTCTTTTTTTTCTGGGGATACTGTAACTGATAAAAATGATGAGAGTGATAGATTAAAATGCATAATTAAGACAAAAAATTGCTTTTTGGACATTAAAAATCGCAAAAAGACAGACTGTAGTTAGTTACAAGTGCCATTTCATAATAAATTACTGTATGTGTAATTATTGCATCATTGTCATTTCTCGAAAAAAGCGTGCTACCGTAATCTTTCTTTTTCTAAAAAAATAATACTTTCTAAGCACAAAGAAAAAACTGCAAAAAATTAGAAAATTTTTCCAAGTATTGTGCCACTTTATTTCGTTAACTTGTTGCTGCTGTTGTTGTTATGCCTCGTTAAAGCCTGTTTTCTTTCTTCTTTTGTTCATTACCGAATGTTAATTTCATTTATTACACTTTTAGCTTATACTTACTTACTTCAACGCCTTCAGTTTCAAAAAAGAGTGTATTCTCTCAATTTTTTTGACGTCTTCGTTAAAGAGATAGCAGTAATTTTAGTTTTAGTTGTTAAAGGAAAAAGTGTTGTTGTTGAAGCTAAAATATAGGGCCCCCTACTAATTAGACTGTCACCATATAGCAGCAGCTTTCAAATACAACGAAACAAAAAAAAATATGTGTCAAATTGCTTTGTGTTTTTTCTTTGCCTTCAAAGAAAAGAAGAAAGAAGATGTTTTCTAAAAAGCGCGAGAAAACATGAAAATTTATTCTTTTTTTTGCATTTTTTGTTGCTTTCAAAAAGTTAAAAAATTAGTTGTTTGTAGAAAGAGAAATTAACAACAGCAATGGGTTAAGAATAAATGGGGGAAGAGCTCTTTTTTAAAAAGAAAGCGAAATGAGAAGCAAAAAGGGATGATATGCTTCAAGTGGCGCCCAAACATACTTGAAAAAAAGAATCTTCTCTTTTTCTAACAAAAATCAAATCTTTCCCAAATGAAAGATAGAGAAATTTTGGTTTTTTGCGCGCGCAACAAAAAATTGAAGGGGGAAAGATATCAATGACGAGATCCAACAGTAGCAGCAGCAGCTAATTTTGAAGTATCAAAACCGACCCTCAGTCTTCTTTTTTCCATCGTTAATGCTTTTGATAAAAGGTGCTTTAACATACAAAAGATCCGAAAGAAAAATCACATGTAAACAATGACAAATTAAAAGACAATGAATGACACACACAGTAACAAAAAAAAGGGGTCGAAGAACGAGAATTTTTGCCTTTGATTGCTTCGTTTTTGTTGATTTTTGAAGTGGAAAAGCAGCTTCACACTCATCATACAAAAAGTTGCTAAACTTTTTTCTTGCAAATTAGCCGACAAGGATCATAATCTCTTTTTACCCCCACTTGAAAAGGGCACTTGGAACTTTTTTGCTAAAAGCTCATTAGAAACTAACTATCTTTTTTTGCAAAAAACAAAAATGAACTTTTAAAAACTGAGGGAAAATTGCAATTAATCTCTTCCAAAAATATTAAAATTCTTACAATTTTCAGAAAATTTAGAATCCAAAAAATGCCGGGCTCGTTTTGGTGTAAATAATCAAGAACAATGGTGTAAACATTGTAAAAGAAAGAAGCGATGTTTACTTGTTCGAGATTCTGAATCTCCACATAATGGTGGTGGATCATCTTCAACCCAAACAAATCCAACAACCCCACATATGCTTGGTTCACCATCTTCTGCATTTGGATCAATAAGTCGTCCATCTTCTACTATGTTATCTGATGAAGAAGATGTTAAAGATATTAAAGATGTAAAATTAATAAAACCAATTCCATCACAATTATCAGAAGGAATTGGAATGCCACAAATTCCAAATATTATGAATTTTGCTGCAATGTCTCCATCATTTCCAATGTTCAATTTTCATTCATTTCCAACTGGAGCATTTCCATCAATGATGCAACAACCTCCACCCCCTCCATCCACCCATCATTCATCTGCTTTTACAAATTCAATTTCATTAACAAATTCTCCCCAACAACAAAAATTTACACCAACTTTACAATCATTAAATTAAAAAGCACCTTTTGTTCTGTTTTTTCCCTCATTTTTAAAAACCAAAACCAAATACGGTTATTTGCATTTATTTTTTTCATATTTTTTGATTCAGTTTTAATTTTTTTGTTAGATTTTTAGGTTTTTCTCTCTTTTTTTTACACAAAGTCGCTTTATTTTTCGTGTATGTTTTTTTTTTCTATTGTTTTTATCAGTCAAATATCTTTTAAAGGTTGATACGGTAGTTTGAAAAGATTTAAAAATTTTTCAAAGTTTATCGTGTCCTTTTTTAAAAACTGATTTGTTTAATATTTTTTTCATTTCATCATTCAGGGTTTTTCTCTTTTTTTTTCTGTAAAAAAGCTATATGCTTTTGCATGTAACAAATCATCATTTATTTTTTATTAGTCAACAACCTCTTTTAGGTCAAAATTCTTCAAACATCAGTGGTAATTTACCTGCAAAATTTCCTTTAAAATAATCAATTTAGGAATAGATTCTTAGAGAAAAAAAAATGATTGTGGGATATCCACCTGTTTTACAAGCTCTTTTTGCTTCACTTTTTACATGGTTTGTTACAGCTTTGGGGGCGGCATTAGTGTTTATACTGCCATCAAATAGTAAAAAGATTTTGGGTTCGTTTGTTGAAACTTTTTAGAAATACGGTAGAAAAGAAATTTTCTAATTATTTTGTTTTTAATACAAAAGTGGTTAAATAATTTTTTGTAGATGTGAGTCTCGGGTTTGCAGCGGGTGTCATGGTTGCAGGTAAATTTTTTATTTAATAAATATTTCCTTACTATACATTTTCAGCTTCATTTTGGTCATTGCTTGCACCAGCAATTGAAATTGCTGAAACAAAATTTGAACAATGGGCATTTTTACCTGTTGCAATTGGATTTGCAATTGGAGCTGGTTTTGTTGAATTATCTGATCATCTTATTCCATCATGTGTAAATACAGAGATTTCTATTCTAAATGTTTTAACTGATCATTCTTCACATTCTGATACAAATAAACGAAATCCGAATATCGTTCAAAACGATACAGCTTCGAATCAACGGTATTCAAATTCGGCTGATTTGCGTCATAGAAAAAGAAATTCTGATCAGCCTGCTTCTAGGATGATTGAACCACATTCATTGGGTGATCAAATGGCAACAACAACGATGACAAATCCACGAGGTGATCCAGATTCTCAAAGTTATTCTGTTTCATGGCGGCGTCTTATGCTTTTGATTACTGCTGTTACAGTTCATAATATTCCTGAAGGAATGGCTGTTGGAGTTGGCTTTGGATCTATTGGATCTACGAAATCAGCTACATTCGAAAAAGCTTTCAATCTTGCACTTGGTATTGGCCTTCAAAATTTGTGTGTTTTATCATATTTTTTCGTTTATCATTTTTTAAAATTTAATTATTTTAGCCCTGAAGGTTTAGCAGTTTCTTTACCACTTGCAGGTAACGTTTCAAATTTTATTGAGTATTTATTTTACGGCACTTTTTTAGGCTTCGGATATCCTAAATGGAAAGCATTTTTCTTTGGACAATTGAGTGGTATGGTTGAGGTAAGTTTTTTATTTAATAAATATTCCCTTACTATACATTTTCAGCCCATAGCTGCGGTTTTAGGAGCGGCGCTCGTCATTTTAATGGAACCAGTATTACCATATGCTTTATCATTTGCGGCAGGGTATCATTTTAAATTTGTATACTGTAACAAAACCATATTTTTTAGAGCTATGATGTATGTGGTATTTGATAGTTTAATACATGAAGCAGGTCGAAATGGAAATGAAAAACTTGCTTCGGCTTCAGCAATCTTTGGATTTTGTTTAATGATGAGTATGGACGTTGGATTGGGTTAATTGACGGTTAAATAATTATTTCTTTTCTAAAGGTTTTAAATACTTTTACCTGAATTTCTTTATTTCTTTCTTAAATCTGATACATCGCTTTTTTTAGAAAAAAGCTTTAAAGCTTTCACCGACTCAAACCGCTGCAAAACGAATCATCTTCAAAGCTATAAAGAGAAAGAAAGTGGAATTTTGTAAAATAATTCATAAGAAAAATATTACACCTCTTTCTGATAAAACAGAAGGTGAACGAAGATTAGAAGGCTGCTTTGATGTACTTTTATTTTATATATCTTTGACTTTTAATGATTGCTGTTTTTTAGGGAGGTGATCCTGCTTTAAGTTTTTCTGAATTGACAGATTCATCAATGCTTAACAATAATACTCCACCAAGAAAAACCTTCTCAAATGTTGTTGAAAGAAGAAGAAGTAGTGGTGTTCCTGCCAAAAAGTCTGAACTCCAATCATTCTTTTCTCAAATATCTGAGAAACGTTTTAAACGATTAATACCGGTAAGTTTTTTTACTGTTGCTTTTATCTTTTAACATTTTTAGCTTTCAGGCTGATGAACTTGATGAATTTGGTTATTATAAAAGGCCAACATCTCCCATTCAACCATCTGAAGAACAAACAGCTTCTGCAGCATCTGAAGAAGTAATTGTTATTGATCGAGGTCCAACAAGTTCAGAACTTTGGTCAGACGAATTTGCCCCAATGAAAGAAAAAGATATTATACATGGACCTTCAGTGGATATCTTTAAAGAATGGTTAAGACTTTGGAAGAAATTTCTTACCTCACGTGCAAAAGCTGAAAATGAACCACCAAAGAAAAAACAAAAATCTTACAAAAGTGATGATTCTGATTATGAGCTTGAAGTTGAAACCGAAGGATTATGTAGTACCTTTGTTCTTTCTGGTCCAACAGGTTGTGGTAAAACATCATTTGTTCATTTTTTGGCAAAACAATTTGGCTTTAATGTTATTGAATTATCCGCAAGTGATGAAAGATCTTACAAAACAATGAAATATAAACTTCAAGGTGCAATGGAAAATTTTGGTGTTCGACCTGGTGGTGATATTCGTTCAATGTTTGGTGCTCCAAAGAAAAATGCATTGAAATATAATCTTGTTTTAATTGATGATGTAAGTGCATTTTGATTACGGTAATATTTTTAGATGGTTTACCTTTTAGGCAGATGTTGTTTTTAAAAGTGATACAGGTTACTGGACAACGCTTGGAACATTTTCTGTTGAATCAAGGTGCCCAATCGTTCTTACTTGCAAAAATCGAGATGCTGTTGTTTGTCGACTGAAAAATTCTGAATTTTCTGGAGAACATTTTATAAAACGTGAAAAAAAGAATATTGTTCGGCATCTTAAAGTAAATTTGTATCGTTTTGGAAGTTTTACTATAGTTCTTTATTTTTTTTAGGAATGGATTGATGATCGTTCAAAGAAAGATATTGATAAAGATATTATTGAAACTGTCGTAAAACAATCAAAGCAAGATATTCGTAAAGCTGTTAATAATTTACAATTTAATGGTGGACGCTTATCTGTAAATGAAGAATCTGCAATGCCGAAATTTACTTTATCATCTAAAAATTTGGCTGAATTGGATTGTATTCTTACAAAATGCAATGAATTTGAAAGAAAAGCAAAGGTTCGATGGAATGCTCGTATATTATCAGATATTGATTATGTTCCTGGTAAATCTCCATTAGAAACTTACGATATCCCATCTGTTGATAATAGAAATGAAAATATTATTAATGGTATGTTTTTATTATTCAATTTTGAATTACAAATGTATAATTTATAGATTTGTCTAACTTATTTTCATCATCTCTTCCACCAGATTTTGAAGTATTTGAAACAAAGGATGAAATATTATCTACAAATTTGCAATCAAGTAGAGAAATTTATGCTCCGATTTTGCTGGCTATTTATGATACGTTTAGAAGATGTGAACTTGGATCATCACCAAGAATTTGTGCAATGTATGAATTACCAACATTGGCAGAAATCCATAAAGCTTTTAATGAAAGACTGAAAGGAAAACCTAGCCGTCGAAGAATTATTCATCCATTTAATGCCGTTGAAATTAATGTTGGAAAAGCTTTGGATCGTTTTGGAAACCTCGAAAAATCTATTAATGAATATTGTAAATGGTCGTGATTCTTTTGTATTATGTGTAAAATATGTTTCATAAATAGTTTATTTTTTATATACCGGAATATTAAATAATGTCACATGTAAAAATATTATAATTATACCAAAATTAAGGTTTAAAATCTTCGATAATAGTTGGGAAACGACGATAAAATTCAGTGTAGAGTCGAGTTGCATAATGGATTGAACTTGTATCAGCAAATTCTCTAATTCTAAAAAATTAACAGGATACGGTAAAACATTTCAGTGCCAATTAAAACTTACGAATGCATTGCCAATTGAGGACAACCAACATCAACAGTTCGACAACCTAATTTAGTTGCAAGCATTGGTCCAACAGTTGATCCACATGCCATATCTGAAAATTACAATAATAAAAACACAGAGAAAGAAAAAAGCTCACCATTTCGAACAACAAATTGTTGAAGTGGAACACCACATGAATGTGCAATTTCTTTCAAAATTGAATGAGTTGTTGAAGTTGTTGCATATCGTTGATTGTGATTAATTTTAACAACAACTCCACCATGAAATGCTGGTTTATGATTGTCTTCATGACGAGCAGGGAAGTTAGGATGTTGGGCATGTGCTTGGTCAGCACTGACAATCATAGAACGACCAATTCCACGTTCAAAGAGGGAAGATTGATTTTCACCAAGATCATTAAAAATACGACGTAAACACCATTCATTAAAATTGCTATCAGCTCCTTGTGCAGATGCAGAACCAACTTCTTCATTATCATAAGCAGCAGCAATTCGAATATTTGAATCATTTGTTAAAGAATTATCAGCTAAACTTTCAACAAGTCCTTCAACGCATGTACTGTAATTGTAAAATTAGTACACTCTTTAATTAACAGTAATAAACTTACTAAGCACCAACCAAATTATCAAGGCGTTGACCAGAAATAAATTCTTTAAAAAGACCAGTAATTGCAGCTGCTTGAGAATCATATAAATATAAATCCAAATCAACAATATTTTCTGGTTCACAATTTGCAAGACGTGCAAGATATTGAAGAAAGACAGGATGATGATCTCCAAGAATATTTGGTCCACCTTCAGATGAATTAAAAGCTTCATTCCCTTGCTAAAAAAAGTATTACATTTCTTATCAGTTAATTAAACCGATTTTAATCTCTTAAAAGAGCTTACCAATTTTGCCATAGTTTCAGTACAAAGAATTGGTCGAATTTCAACTTCTTTATTGCAGGTAGTTTTTTCACGATCAGGTTCTAAATGAATAGCGAGATTTGGAATGCATAAGATTGGCTCTTTTGAATCAATAAGTTTGCGATGGAGGTGCCCATCAAGCTTATAACAAATTTGTCCAGCAATTGCAAGATCTCGATCAAACCATGATCGCCATGTACCACCCCCATAAGTTGATACTCCAATTTGTAAAAACTTTGAACTTGTTTCAGTTGAAATTGGTTTGATTCGTAAACTTGGTGAATCAGTATGTCCAACAACCATTGAAAAACCAGAACCAGGTCGAAATTGACCTCCAATTGCAAAAGCAAAAATTGTTGAATCATTCCTAAAGGCAAAAACGGCGTAAACAAAAGAAAGAAAATTGTATAAAATTACTTTGTTACAAAATATTTCCCATTTGGTTGAAGCTTCCAATCTTCTGATTCTCTAACTTCAGTAAATCCATCATTTTTAAGACGATTACAAAGTTCAGCGATCGAGTGAAAAGGGGTGACGGCACGATTAAGAAAAGTTATAAATCGTTGTGCAGCAGCAGAAACTTCAGAACTTGCAGCCATTGATATTGTTTTTTGTTTGGCAAAACTAAAAAGAAAATATAAAATTTTTTTTAAGTATGAGTAAAAAAAATTTGTAAAAAAGGAAAACTTCAACGATGAAAAATATGAATGTTCAAATGCGCGTTAGGAATATTTTTTCTA
>CABFKQ010022047.1:0-11332 GCA_901779485.1 Panagrolaimus sp. PS1579
ATTATTGAAAGCAATTTTTTAATAAAGGAAAAAAGGGAGAAAAGGGGAAACGAAATCCAGCAAGGGCTTGAATTTCTTCGATTTCACATTCACGAAAACCTTTTGCAAATGGATTACTTTCAATTTTGAGTTCAGTAATCTAAAAAAAAATTTTCGAACTACAGTATTGGAATAAATAATTTTTTACCCGATGATTTTGATATGCTGTTACAGCCATAAAAGTAGTTTCAGGAAAAACATAAGTATTTTTACAAATGTAATCATTGTTTGAATCAGTAACAATTATGTGAATATTTGGTTGATATCTATGCATTGAATTTACAATAACCTATACAAAAAAAATACTGTTTTTTATCTAAAATTCGAAAAAAAGCTTACATGTCCATTTTGATCTAATTGATTATTTGTAAGTTTTATTTTATCAAATGCAATAACTTGTTTCATCCAATGATCACCTAATGCTGGAGAATCTCCATGAACATGAAGACGTGAAGGTAATTCTGCATCACCTGGACCAGCAACCATCCATTTTGATTGATGAAAAGAATATCGATATCGTTTATTATCAATGCATGAAAAATCTACCATAAATGAATATGAAGCTGTTGGTAAAAGGCCTTTTACAGTAATTTGTAAAGTTGGAAACATTCGTCTAAAAACATGTAAAAAGGTGTTATCAACTGAATTTTAAATATTTACCTTCCACTTTTTGTAACAATCATTTCAGTTCCTAATGTATGAAATCTCTTCCATAAAGCTGAACCTTCAAGGCTAACAGAAATATTTCGAAGAGCTGGATGCAAATTTTTGACGTGAAGATTTAAAAGTGAATTTGGAGAAATCTTACATAACTTTGATACCTTTGATGGCACAGCTTCTTCTTCATTATCAATATTTTCTCGAAGCCTTTTCGTTGGTGGTTTTACATCTTCAGATAACAGATATTCAACAGAAAACCGATTAACTGACGACATTTAATTCGTGTAATACTTAAAAATAACTTTTTTTTTCTTTTTCGTAAAGTGCCGAGAATAACTTGTTATCCTTCCATCACTTTCTTTTTTCTATTTAAAATCGCAACATCTGGTACCGTATATATTTGCCAAAAACATGTGAAAATGTGTCGACTGCCACAAGTCAAATCTATCCCTCACTCTCTTTCCCTTTCTTTTTCACACTCTTAGTCTTCAATCTACTGTAAAAAAAGAAGAAGAAGATTGAGGCGGAAAATTTCATCCATCGAAGTATGAACCAAATGATTAACGACAAATTTTTTCATTGCGGCAATATCCGTCTCTTGCAAAACTATTCCAGCATCAATCACGAATAACAATTTTTAAGAGCCATTCAGTGGCTTCAATATGTCTATGGTACAATCATTTAACGATAGTTAAAAAAAAGAGAGAAAAGAAGAAGGGAGAAAATGCTTTTTCAAATTTTATATTGCCGACAAACAGTTTTCCCTCAAAACAGATGGAAATAATAACAAAAGAAAATTACTGTGCGGGAAAAAAACCGATGATTCTTTTTTTTGCATTAATGTACGACGCGTGGGAGCGTAGTTATTTTTTTCACACTTTTTTCTTTACAACTTTTCTTCTTTGTTACTCTTTTTTAAAAATAATAATAATGATTACAATGAAAATAAAATAATGCATTCAAGTTACTACTCCGGTTACGAAATAATTCAAAATAAAAAAAAAGTTTTGAGTATCTTTCTTATGTATTAAAAGCAAGAAGCTGCATGCGAGAAACCTTAGCTTTAACAAAAAAATAAATGTGAAGACAAAAACCTTTATTTTTTGTTGTTACACGTTTTTTTTCATGGAGACATGGTTGTTATGCTTAAACTGAAGAAAAAAAATGGCAGAGACGCACACAGACACATTTTAACTATTTTTCGCCATCAATGTCTTCAGCTTTTTTTCCTTTTCATGTCAGAAGCAGCAACCGCAAAAGAAAAAAAGCTGATGCTGCTGCCACACATTCCCATGTAAAGAAAATGAATTTGTTCATGGGGCATATATATGCATCAGAGCATTGAGATGCTGCTTTATTTTAGAGTCTTTTTTTATGCTTATACCCTTTTTTTGAGTTCATCTTTTTTTTTAAAAATGATGAATATTTTCTTTAACAAATGTAAAAAATATGTGGAACGAAACCTACTATTTATTACTTTGGCATTTTTTTTGCCAAATTCGATTAACAAAATCTGACATTTGTTGGTAGATTTACGTTTTCTAATTTCCGTTTTTTTTGTTTTATGAAGTGCTTTTTTATTTTTTAAACATAATTGCCTTTTTTTATATAGATTTGAGATGCTTTATTTTTCAAATACTTTCTTATTTGTGTGGAATTTACTTTCATCAATCTCTACTTTCTTTTTTGATTAATAGTAAAAAACAAAATCGCGTTGAATATGTTTGCCATGTGCGGACTATTTTTAAGTTAAAATTGATGTCTTCTCATTTGTTACAAATTCCATCATTAATTATAATTTTTAGGTGAAAAGTAACAAACCTGATTGGATTTAAAAAATTATGCAATCGGTTTTGCCTTCAGGGTCAAATAGGCCAATTTCGTCATCAATTTCATCACAATTTCAAAAGCAAAAACCTGTCGAATGGATATCATCATTAATTCAAAGATATCAAGATCAGCTTCCAACAAATACAGGAAAACCAATTGATAGAGAAACGAGGCAACTCTTAAATACTTCACATACATGTATCATAAATGTGTCAAAGCATCATTTGCATTTAGTCGTTTTGGCATTAGTTAGGGTTCTCAAAGGAGTTAATTCAAGTGTATGCTATATTTATATTAAAATGTCTTATATACAGTAATATCTTTTTATAGCGATGGACATCAGAAGTTGCATTGTCACAATCAAGATTAATTGTACTTGAAACTTTATTGGAATGTCTAAATGAAGCAGAACCAACAAGTGGAAGAAATGTTGAAAGAGAATGTTGCATGAAAAATGTTTTAGAAGAAATGTGGATTTTAATTTCATGTACTCGTTCTGGGCCTATCAGGAATAAAGCAATTGCAATTGTTGCAAGAGTTGGAGCATTACATTCTGGTTTAATGCTTTCAAGATTAGAAAGAGCTTTGCAAGCTTTAAAAGCAGAAGAATGTGATGAAGAACAAAATGATTTGGCTCTTGCACATTTAAATATTATGTCAAATGTTATGTTTACATCGGAATATATTGTTAAAATAATTACATTGGTTTGTTTTTGAAATAATCTATGTTTTTAGAAATTGTTTTATTGTTTTAGACCAATCAACTTTGGCCTGTAAGAAAAGAGCATTTAGAAACAGTTTGTAATATGTTACAATCAATTTTATGGAAATGGATTGAAGGAAATCCTACACAATTTTCTACATTGCAGCATACATCAAATTCACAAATTTCTGGTAACATTTGTTAGCATATTTTATCTTTTAAGAATGTAATTTGCAGAAGTTTGTGATGCTCTATTTTTGGCAATGAACACCAATGAAATTCGAAGACGAGCAATTTGCTGGCCTGTTCAAATGATGTTAATAGCAATTTCCCCTGTTGGTTTAGTAAGTTCAAAGGAGTTTTCTTAAAAGAATTAAATTAAATTTTCCTTTATTTAGTGCTCCCTTGAATCACAACAAGATAGCGAAAGTGGTTTAATTAATTTACCTGCAATTGTTGTTGCAAAAGTAAATTATAATTTTCTTCTATTTTTAGCAACAACGATAAAAATTTCAGAAACAATTTTTGGATGCAATTGTAACGGTTGTTCAAACGTATGTAACAAATGCCCGGCCAATTTGGTCCGGACAAGTACAATATGCTTGTCATGCAGCTGTAAATCTTTGTAAATGTGCAACATTTGTAACACTTTCGGATTTCTTTATTTTTAATGTTGTTCAGTCATTGATTGAACATGTTAAATCAGTTTTATTAACTGGATTCAGGCCAAGAGAAATGGACAGAAAAATTCTTGTTGATTGTTTTGTCAGTCTTTTTCGATTAAAATTTGATAATGATATGTTTCGAATTTGCCTTTCTTCATCACAAACTGTTTTACAACTTGTTTTGGTTGAAGCGCTTTGCATTATTTCAACACAGGTTTAATCGGAAATAACTGTAAAAAATTACAAAATAGATGTTTTAGCCTCGATTACATTGGTGGCCAAAAATTGATATGATCATGAGCCGATCAGATCAACTTCGGGCATTGCTAATGTCAGTAATTGAAAAAGTTCTTGAAACTGATCCCATAAATGCGAGTAGTGGACATTTACCATTAAGTGTTTCTCGGGTGAGTGATATTTAAAAATTCTAAAGATTTTATAAAATGTAAAGAATTGGCAGAAAATGTCTGGAAAGCTTCGAGTTGAACGAAATTGTATGGCATCAACATCTTCGGATGGAAGCTGTTCACATCAACGATTACTTATTGCACTTTTAAAGCTAATAACAAGTCAACCATTATTATTGATAAGACAAAGAGTATGTTAATTATTTTTCAAGAAAAAGAGAAAAATATTTTCTAGGGAAAAGAAGATGAAGGATGCATTGATAGTGTTGTATCTGCGCTTGTTTTATTAATTGATCATCCACAATTACATTCTGGAGCTATGCAAGCTTTACTTGCTTTACATTCTGTAATACCACATTGGAATTATCAATCTCCAAGACATGCAATGCAATCATTTTTTACCGTTGGCTCACATATGTTATTTTCAGTTTGCCAAAAATTAATACATTTTCAAATTCCAAATGCTGAACATGTTATTACATGGATAAAAGCAATTATGCAATATAGGTAATTAAAATGTTTTTTTAGATTTAAAAAAATCATTTTTTTAAGAATTGAATTTGTAAAACGTCATTATGATTTGGTAAATGAAGAATACATTGATGCAATGACAACACAATCATTGATTAAATTTGAAGCTGTTTGCTTCCTTTATTTATGGAGTTGTGACTCAGATATGGTCCTTTGTGCTCTTTCACTTTTTGAATTGAATGCTGTTCATACCGCACAGCTTTCACCCAATCTTGCCTCTCCACTGTCTGCACATTTATCATCAGCTTCAAATATTATTACAGCTGGAAGAGTTGTTCTTCAAAAAAGTATTTACAAACATCTTCGAACTTTACCACATACAAATGCATCCCTTAATGAAGCTTGGCATGAATCATATCGAATTTGGGAATTATTTACAAATCATTTAGTATCAGGTGTTAAAGATCATGTAGATTTTATTGAACATGTTACTCGAATTGCTGCATATTCAAGTACAACCACTGATGTAACTCAATGTATGGTGGATGTATGGGCAAATATTTCCGGATTTTTATGCTCGCTATCACATTTAATATATGTTAATGAACAAAATCATGTAACAAGTTTTCTTGGAAAATTACTTTCAGTTTTACGAACTGAAACAGCAAGTATGCGAGATGTAATGTGTAAAAATGTTAAAGAATTAATTAGTTTTGAAATGGATTATGCTTTGGATCATTTTATCCTTCATACAATTAGCGTACAATTAATTCAACATACATCAAATGGACTTTTTGTTGAACATATTATTTATATCCTTAAAAATATGCTTAGCCGTCGAGCTGTTGTTGTCTTAAAAACTGAATCAACAATTCAAATAATTTCAGCATTATTAACTCATAGTGAACAACCTGGTGTTCGATTAGATCCCGTTGCACATGCAGAAACAATTTCAACAAAAAGTGGAGGAAGTGGTGGAAGCACCAATCCAATACAAGCTACAAACAAAGCCATGACACTCGTGAAAAAACTTTCTGGATTAATTTTGCTTATCATTGATAATAGTACAGCACAAAAAATTTCAACTCAAATTCAGTCAAGACTTATTGAATATTTTTCAAATGCTTTAATTGCTCTTCCTGGATATTCCAATACGCAACTAAAATAGTAAGAGCTTTTTTTTGCAAAAAGTATAACATAAACAAAAGCGATCGCAGATGTGCCAAAAATCTTTTTTTGCAAATATAATAAAATTAAAAAAGCCGGTCTTACATAGAAAAAAGTAAAGAAGAAAAAAGATAAGAAAGCGAGAATGAGAAAAGAATGTGATCGTCTTTGATTTTTTTCTTCGTTTTTTTTAAAGATGTTATCCGTTTTTTTCTCAAAATAAATGAAAAAAATTACAAAATACACACACAAGATTTCTTTTTAGCGATGCAATTGTGGCAGTTCTACAAGCTTTAAGCAAACTGCTTGGTAATATGTCTATCGCATTATCGTCATTAAATTTTAATAAGTAAGTGTTGCACTTTTTTTGGTAACATTTGTCAATGTGTTGTTTTCGTGGTATGTTTATTTTTATTTATTTAAAAAAAAGTTTTGTGGTTGTGATTTGATGTATCGTATGGTTTTTTCATTCTTACAGCTTGTTTAAGAATTTTCAATTTACTTGTGGATACATTCAATCATGCATTTACTTCATCATCTTCACTTGTACATTCTTCATCAATGCATAATACAATGGATGCCCCAATTGGTCTTGGAGTTGGAACACCTGGAACAGAAAATATTTCACCATTTAGTCCAGAGATTATTGCAAATACAGAAGATTATGCCCTTACAGCAGTTGCAAATTTAGTTGGAAGTAATTTGGAACTTGGTATTACTCGGCTAATTGAGACTGCATGGACGGGTGAACCAAAATTACGAAGATGGATATTAGAAGCAATTTGTCGGGTACTTAGTCAAAAATCTTCTGGTAGTGCAAATACTTTATCAGAAGTCAATGCCCAACAATGTGAACTTTTAAAATTAATTACTCTTATTTCTGATGATGGAGGATTGCCATTGGTGAATGCTTTAATTACAGCATTACCAAATGAAAATATTGTTAGTTACTTTTAAAATATACAAAAAAATTGCAGTTATTTTTATTTAGGATCAATTAAGCAGAGTTCTCGTAATTGCATTCAGTGAAAGACATTTATTAAGCGAACTTTTATGGACTGTATTGAATCGAGAAGCTGAATGTGTTATGTCACCTTCAACACTTTTTCGTGGATCTTCATTAGCTGCAAAAATTATTGGATATTGTTTTCGAGTTTTTGGACATGCTTATCTTTATGAAACTTTATCACCTCTTTTTCAATTTATGCTTAAAAAACCTGATAAAATATATGAAATTGAACAAGAAAGATTATGTGGAACTGCAACTGTTGAAAGTGGAGTTGATGCAACAATTGAAGTTGCAGAAATGGCATTTAATCTTATTTTATCTTCTGATGCCCGATTTCCATATCAACTTAAAAGTGTTTGTCATGCCATTTATCATGTAATAAATTCAAGATTTCCAAATTGTGGATTATCAGCACTTGGAAAAATTTTATTTTTGCGATTCTTTAATCCTGCAATTGTATCACCATATGAAAATCAAATGCTTAGTCGAAGACCCACAAGAGCAATGAGTCGAGGATTAACATTAATTTCAAAAATTTTACAAGGTACTGTAAATCAGCCAACTCATCCAAAAGAAGCCAGCATGTTACATTTTCAACCATTAATGAATTCCAAAACTGATGCCGTTGCAAAGTTTGTTACTTAATATTCATAACAATTTTGAGTTTCTATTTTTTAGCTTTTTATCAATTGTTGCTTTGAATGAATCAGCTGAAACATGGATGGATGCAGATTCATCCGTTTCACCATCAGTAAATTTACCATTATTACAAAATATTCATGAATTATTTTCTGCAAATCGATGTGAAATTGTTCGAAATTTACGGCTTTTGGCAACCCATACAAATTTATGTTCAAGAATTGATGCATTACTACATGCTTTACCAGGTAAAAAAAAACTTTTTTTGAAAAATTTTTTTATTGAACTTTAGATCAACTTCCAAGCCGACAATTATCAGCTTTAAGTGATTCATGTGATCCAACACTTCCTGCATTTTATCAAATAAATAATGAATCTCAAACAACAACTTTACCCGTTTATATTCTTGTTTTAAGAAGAATAATGTATGTGTAAAACATTGAAATACAGTAATCATATTTCAAAAATTTTTAGAACACCTGATTTGGATGTTGTTAAAAAGTCAATTGAAGAGAGATGTGCAAAAGGAAAAATAATTTGTGTAATTGACTGTCTTTGCTGTGAATATCCTTCAAATTTATCAAAACTTTTCCCGTCAAATATTTTATCACATATTGAACGATTTGTTATACTTTTTTGTTCCCCAAAAGTTTATACACAATTAAATGATTCACATTTTTCAAAGGTAAAAAACTTTCAAAGATTTTTGTTTGAATCGAAAAAAAATATTTTTCAGAGTCCTGCATTTTTTGATTTGACATCTGTTTCAATTAATTATGATAGTCTACCACCACTTACAATGCGACAAATGTCAACACAACCTTTTAGTGTTTATAAAGCAAAGATTATGTCTGCAACTGAAACGGATGTATCGGTAAAACTTATTGATAATATTGTAAAAATTGAAAGAGAATGTCGTTGGCGAGGTCGTCCAATTCAAGTATGTGAAATATTTCCATGTGCTGCATTTGAACAAATTGAATTAATTAATACTACAACGGTTACATTTCTTATTAGTGAAAATCATATTATTTCAATTCGATTAGAAAAAGCTGGAGAATTAGTAGAAAAGATTTATACAATGAGATCAAAGAATAGTGTTGCAGCATGTGCGGATGCGCATATTCAATTACAAGCAAATTATAAAGATGTTATTACATTATCTTTGGTTAATCTTGTTGATAATGATGTTGGAGTTCGATGTATTGCTTATCGACTTTTAAATACTTTAAGTACATCATTAAATTTGGGAGTGACGCCACAACTTCAGGTATACGGTAGCTTTAAATATATATTAATCATATCTTTTTAAATTTTAGGAAGCTCCATGTGTTTTTGTTCCAACAAATACAACTGCATTTTTAACACCAGTTATTGGATCATTGGTATCTTCACAGCCATCACTATTACTTTCATTATTACCTAAAATTGTTCATCATCCAAATGCTGCAATTCTTATTACAGCATTAAAAGATGCATGGGTTGTATTAAATCGATTTGAAGAAGAACAATTGAATGAAGTGTTTTCATTACTGGTATCAGCAACTTCAGAACATACCCCCTTTAGTGCTTTAATGTTAAATGATGTTTGGCCAGTACTTGGAAAGCAAGAGCAACTTTTAAATAGCCTTTTAAATCATATGCTTCAATCACCACATAATTTAATGCTTTTAACAGAAATTACACAGGCTTTAGTCATTAATCAATCATCATTTTCAAATATTGTTATTGCTCGAATTATGACAGAACTTCAATCAGCAATGGATCCAAATCTTCCAAAATTGCTTGCATTTTTACTTGTAATGAGTTTTAATGCTCCAGATATTAATATTGAACTTCAACTTTCAAATTTAATGCATATTACAACATGTTTAGCCGGATGTGGATCACGATTTATTCGTTGTGCAGTTTTTGGAATTGTTTGTAATATTTTTCATGGTTTCGGAACAAATACCAATTATGTATTCACAGAAGATTTTCATCGATGTTTATCAATATTTTTACGACAATTAAATAGTCAAGAAACATTACGATTATTTAATGTATCAAATTATAAATCTGGTCAAGCTGTAATTGATTCTGTTATGAGAATGATTTCGGAACATGATGAAATGGAAATATATGCAAAAAGTTCATCAGATGATTCATTAAGCGAACATCAAATTGATTCTTCAAATGAAGATGATTTAAAGCAACAAGTTTCGTTATCAAATATTCATCAACTTGTTTCATTAATGATGGCAATGGTCGCGGATATTGAAAAAGCAGTTGAAAATAAGCGTGAATGGTTAGTTGAATGGCGAAATATGGCACGACATTGGGTTTCACAATCAACTTCACCACAAAATTTTCAAATTCGTTCATTAATTGCCTATAGCTGTTTAGCAACATCTGTCTCAGATACTGATATTAAAGCTATTGTACATATGCTTCTGCAAGTTATTAAACGTCGAGAATCTTTAACTTCTATTTCTGGTGTTACTTTATCGCTGATAAGATTACATACTTTAACTCCATCAAATTCACCAATTCATAAATTTATTTTTTGGATTGTTATATTACTTTTTCAACTTGAACATGCAACAATTTATGAATATGCCATTCAATTATTACATGCAAATTTGGTTAATCTTGATCAAATGGGAGTTTTTGAGCATACGGTAATTTTTATTTATTTTTAGAATGATTTGATTTTGATATTTTTAGAGTATTGAACGTTTGGCAATGGAATCTCGAATACATTTAGAATGGGA
The DNA here is from genome assembly GCA_901779485.1 of Panagrolaimus sp. PS1579. Lineage (NCBI taxonomy): Eukaryota > Metazoa > Nematoda > Chromadorea > Rhabditida > Panagrolaimidae > Panagrolaimus > Panagrolaimus sp. PS1579. The sequence goes on from CABFKQ010022047.1 coordinate 10,344, forward strand.
TTTAAAGGCTCTTGATCAATATGCTGGTTTATCATTCAAAGCAAATTTTAATTTTGCATTAGTTGGATATCTCTTAAAAGGGCTACGGCAACCATTCCTTTCAACAAAAGTTTTGCAATTAATTCAGCTTATTTTACGAATTACTGCAAAATCATCACATAGTAATCCATTTATTCTTACAAAAGAGACATTACCGTATCTTCTTGCACTTTTACCATTTGATGAAAAAGTTCAACAACGTTTTCGTTTGGGTTCAAATCCAGAGCAACAAAATACTCGATCAGTTTTACAACCACAATGGGCAATTCAAGGCCTTCAACCTCCTGATGTTTTTACAGAAAATCCAATAATCAGTATTTGGAATGAAGATGAAGAAGAAGAAGCAACAATGCTCCTTGATCCAAATGTAATTAATGAAGAACAGCTTCAAAGTTTAACTGTAACAGTATTAGCAATTTTGGCAAGAAGTTGTCCAAATGTTCATTTAGTTTTGGATTATCTCTTAGAAGCTGTATCAATCTTTCCAAGCGTTGTTCCAGTAATTGAATGCCTTTTGGATCAAAAAATTGTTGGATTAGTTCAAAGCTGTCATAGTGTTCAAATGCTTTCAACGGTTGTAAGACTTATTGAAACAAGTGCATTGGAAGATTCACCCGCTGGAATAACGCCTCAACAAGTTTGTTCATTTTTGCAACAATCTGGTTTTGCTGGTTTGTGGCGATATGCAGGAGCTTTCTTATCACCGGTATGAATTTCTAATAAAATTTAATCATTATAAGGATATAACCTTTTTAGAGGGCTTCGCGGCAAGCAATTAATGCCAATCTTGTTTCCTGTTTGGAATGTATTCATGCATGTCTTTAAAAGAAAATGATCTCATTATCAATTTTTATGATCTCAAACTTTGATCTCAAAGCATATATATATTTTTGATCTGCTTATAAATATAAAATTTAAGTATAATTTGATGTAAAATTGTTATTATAATA
>CABFKQ010022159.1:0-10224 GCA_901779485.1 Panagrolaimus sp. PS1579
ATTACAAGCATGAAAAAGTAAGCACAAACAATTCATGTTTCAACAAAAAAAGAAGCAAAAACTTTTTCATGCTTGTAATTGAGTTATTTTTTATGTACTTGGATTTTTACTTTACTTCCGAGATGGAAATAAAGAGTTAAGCAAATGTGTGTAAAAAAAGAACAACGAACATATTTATTTTATATTTGACGGAAAAAAAAGAAGCGCGAGAAAAAATGAACAATCAAAAAAAGAGGGAATTCGGGTGTTGTTGATCCGGTTGTTTGAAAAGAATTGTTTCCTGGGCTTTATGTTTTAAATGCTTCAAATAATATTATTGCCTCAAGGAGTTTTTTGTTTGAAAAAAAACTTTTGTTAAAGTTGTTTAAACGCTTGTAAGAGGAAGCCGGAAGAGAAAAAAAGAGAAAAGATTTAGTTAATCTTAACTAACACAAAAAGATATCTCTCTTCCCCTTTCACTTTTTTTAAATGTAATCATGTTAAAAGTGATTTATATCCTCTTTATTATTTCATTAGCTTTAACAGTTGAAGCTCAAAATTATTCTGTTAATGAATATAATCAAGATCGAGATGGTTTTGGATCTGTAACAATTGAACCTGAACCAATTCTGCTGGATTCTGAAGACCCATTAATTTCAAATATTTCAAATTTAACCTTACCATCCCGACAACAGCCAACTGTAAATAATATAACTTTTTATACTGTAATCCGAGATGGTCCTACAAATAATGATACAAATGATGGAGAAATTCAAACAAGTACAATAAATTCAAGGCAATCAAATCCAAATTATAATCAAATTAATTATCAACAACAACAACAATATCCTCAACAGCAGCAGCAACAATATTATCAACCACAACAACAACAAATTGCTCCATATAATAATAATAATCAACAATTGCAGCAGTATCCGCAACAACAGCAACAGCCCAATCGTAAGATTTTAAAAAACATTTTTCTTTTTTATTCCAAAGTCGTCTTTTTTGTTGCCAACAATATTTGATTTTTTAATTTCGATAGCTGAATTTTTAAAACATTTTTTAGAAGGTTGTACCCTTGCTGGATGTACTCCACCACATGTCGATCAAAGACAATATGAAGCAAATGCTCAACAATATTCTTATTCAAATATTAATTTTGGTAATAATCAACAACAACCCCAATCACAACTTCAACAACAACAATATAATGGACCTAATCAACAAATATACGGAAATCCACAAACAATTAATTCAAATCAAAATTCCCCTCCTCCTGGAGTTTATCCTGGAAATTATCAAGGACAACCATTAATGGATCCACAACAAAACCAACAACCATATAATCCACAATCAGGAGGTGGCGGTGGAGTGATAACCCCAAATCAACAAATTCAGGGACAACAAGAACCTGGAAATTTGCAACAAGTTTCAATTTTAAATTATTCAAATAATTCTGGATTAGAACCTGTCGCAGAAAGGTTGACAATTACGCAATTACCCAACGGTACATTTATTAATGTTGAAAGAACTCAATCTTCATCAGGACAGGGGTAAAAAAATTAAATTAAAAAATAATTTCATGCCAAACAAATTCCTTCTTTTTTGAATGGAAGAAGCTTTTTTGCGGTTTCCAATTGATGCCTGATTTTCAGGTCTCATCATAAACTGAAAATCTTTTTTTTGCCCTTAAATTTAATGCATTTCAAAAAATTTTAGGGGATCAAATATTAATGGTGTCCCTGGATATCTCCCACAACAGCAACCTTTAAACAATAACAACCAATTCCAAAACCCGAATACAATTGGCTCAAGTGGCACTATTTACGGACAAGGAAATCCCCCACTTAATAACCAACAACAGCAACAACAACAACAAGAATATCCATCAGGTTTTAATCCACAAGATCAAACAATCTACGATCAATCACAATCATATCCATATATGGGAGTAAATCGATTAAATGGAAATGGATTAATTTCAACCGGCGGAGTAATAATGGCACCCGATAATTCTGGTGTACCATTATTGGTTTATCCGGATTATTTATACAATAATTTCAGAGTTTGCTATTTTTTAAAACAACGTTTTTAAATATTTCAATTTTAGACCGGTCAAATAAAAGTTATTGATGCTTCATATAATCCAAATCAATTTGTTGATTATCAAACATTCCAACAGCGACAATATTATGGTAATTTTGTTTCGTTGCGGACTCAATTTGTAAGTTTTTTTATTAGAACTTTGATGATTTTTAATTATAGGTAAATTATGATTATAATTCATTGCACATTTTAAATGCTGTACATTTTAATATTGATATTGCAACATATCCAACAAGGTGAAATCTCAGATTTTGTGACAGAAAAAATTTAATTATTTTTAGAAATCAACGATATACCCTATATCCGCCAGCACTATTTCAACAATATGTTCGAATGCTTGGAATTAATCAAAATGATTATATAATTGTTTATTCAAGGGATACACTTGGTGGAATGAGATATGCTTCTGCTGTATGGGAATTATTTAGAATTTATAATCATACTCGAATAAGTGTTTTGAATGGTGGATTAAATGCTTGGAGGACTGCAGGATATGATTTAACTTCAAACATTGCTAATCCACAACCTGGAAATTGGATTGCTGGTTTTGATCCGCTAAAAGTTATAACATTTGAAGAAATGACTGCAATTCAACCAAATGGTAGATGCTATTTTCAAGAAACTGCATTGGTAAGAAAAAAAAGTGTAGAAAAAGTTTCAAAAATACAGTAATTTTCGAATGTCTGACTCTTCGTTACGTGGACATTTCGTTACGGACACTTCGTTACGGACACTTCGTTACTCGACACTTCGTTACGCCAGACTATTCGTTACGGATACTTCGTTACGCTGACTATTCGTTACGTAGACAGTTCGTTACACAAGACTGTTCGTTACGGACAATTCGTTACCGTATCAACATTAATGCAGACTTTGGAAAAATCCATTCCCAAATATGTATCAAGCCAAGTATTTCTAAAACAATGATTAAAATTATCGTAAATTTATGTAAAAAGTCATACACATAATAATCAAGAACATCACGTAATAAAACAGCATCTCCAGGATCAATACGGCCTGCAGGTTGATGCGCTAAATAGCCACGAAGTAAAGCTGCACATTCATTTACATAAGCCAAAGGGATAAGCTGAAGACCACCAACACGAACAATGAAATGTTTAACGAATTTCTTTTGGCTATCACGATATGCAGCATTCAAACTTCGTTCACCACGCTAAAAAAATGTTAAAAAAGGGTTTAATTATTAATTAAAAACTTACAACTTTGTTATGTAAGCAATTTTTAACATGAAAAACACACATTTTAGGTTGTGTATGACGAAAGCACCGAGTAACTTGAAAAGCATTAACTGCTGCCTTTTCACAATCAAAATGTGCCACAGTAGCATGAATAAGACGATCATTTACCATCCGCGAAATTGCACCAAAAATACGTTTATAGTCTGCTTTGCTTTGATTTGACATTACAACAGTAAACAATGGCAAGCATACTGTATCTTGAGTAAGTCCAAAAATACGGTAGAGCTGTCGATAACCTTTTGGCGCATAATTTTTTACAAAAACCTCTGGACATGAAGTAGGACCGTAAAAAACTTGCGAAAACACCTTTTTGTATCAAAGCAAAGAAAGCAAGTTTTTTCCAGTGACAGCCGGAAATGTAAGTTTTTTTATCGACAGCCGGAAATTAGAAGGAACAGAAAAACGGTTGCTTTTTGAACTACAGTAAACATTTGTTTTTGTTAGTTCTTTTTTGGACATATGTTAATATTACACATAAAAAATTAGTTTACAATGTTTTTTGAACATTTGTTAATGTTTCATGTAAAAAATTAGTTTCCACAACAATATTGTAACGAAGTGTCCTTTTTAACGAAGAGTCTGTAACGAACCGTCAGCGTAACGAATAGTCAGTGTAACGAATAGTCTGCTGTAACGAAGTGTCCGTAACGAATAGTCCGTAACGAAGTGTCGCGTAACGAAGTGCCCGTAACGAAGTGTCCTCGTAACGAAGAGTCAATCTTCCGAATAAGCAACGACAGGAAAGATGCATCGACTTTTGAGGAAAGCGAAGCAAGCAAGCAAAAGTCGTGCTAAGAGAAATACAATAAACAATAGAAGAAAGAAGAAAGACAGACAGACAGAAAAGCGTTTCTGCCGGTTACCACACTCTTCCCCCCTTTAAAATTTTAAAGTTTAGAATGAACTTTAAAGAAAGAGAATAGGGGACAATAATAAAAAAAAGACAATCAAGACAAAGAGATAAAAATCCTAATTTGAATGAAGTATGATTTCTTTTTCTTATGTGTTGAGGTTACGGTAGAGTTGCAGAAGGAGCACGATCATCACGAAGTAGCAGCTGATCTTCATATCCACGAACATCTGGTTTACCAACCAACACTTCGCAGCCATTCCTTTGACGAATCTTATAATACTTTGATTGTACAGCAATAATCTGGCCCGGATACCACCAACGATCATGACTTGAATACCAAATAATTTGATCACCACGAGAGAAGCGCCATTTTGATGAAGAAGAAGTTCGAGCAGAAGAAGCTCTCTTTGAAGTATTGGAAGATACGGTAATACGAGAAGAAGAAGATTTCTTTGAAGTATTTGAACGACTTGAAGCAGACGAAGCACCCGAAATAGAAGCAGCTGAGGATGTGTTTGAAGCGATTCTTACACAATTTACACGAAATGGAGTATCACCATTAGGATTACCGTAATCCCTTGAAGTTGAAGCAGTATCAAGAACTCGAACAGTTTGAACACGTTTCTTTGAAGAAGAAGCACCTTTGGATCTGCAGACTTTCTTTATGTGGCCAATCGTCCCACAGGAATAACATTCAGCATCTCTGAATTTGCAAGAAGATCGACGATGAGCGCCACCACAAGAAAAGCAAGCACCACGATGTGAAGAAGAAGCATTTGATCCACGTGAAGAAGTAGAAGCAGCAGGTGATGGACGACGACGATGAGAAGAAGATCCAGAATGTCCATGTTGTTGAGGTTGAAGATGTCGAACAACATATAATTGACGTTCCTCTGGAAGCTTTTGATCCCTTTCGGTCATAAGAGCATTATCCAATAATGTCGTTACGGTACCAAGATCAGCTTTTGGGTCTTTTATTAAAGCATTTAATAAAAGTGAGCGAAGAGATTCCAATGCTGGAGCTTTCATTGCAGTAAGAAGAAGCAATGTGGAAAGTTCATTTTCTCCAAATTCAGCACATTTGAAGAGAGCAACAGCTTGTCGAATTCGTGCAACGAATTCTCGTATCGGCTCTTGTGCCGGTCCATCCCAAACAGTTTGAAGTGCAGCATATCTATCTGCAAATAATGATCGTTGAGTATCATAAAGGCCGATGAATCGTTTCTTAAATTCATCCCAGTTAGCATAAGTAGTAATATCAGCTGGTAGAAGAGCACGTTCTATTCGATTGAATGATTCTTCATCCAATGCGCAGCATACTAATGTAACTTTTTCTTCATTTGTAATGCCATTGCAAAACTTGAGTTTCATTTCTACTCGACGAAACCATGATGCAGCACCTGTAGAATTTGATGGATCATGTGTGAATGTTGGAAGAGTAGGATATGCTTTTGTAGTTGAAGTAGTCGAAGGAGCACTCGAAGAAGCATTTGATGCAGAAGGATCTGTCGTTTTTGCTGGATTCGTCATTTTTGAATTACAGTTGAGATTTCGTTGAAGTTGAAGAACTTGCAATAGCGCTAAAGTATCTGATGTAAAACTGTTTAGATTTTATTGCAGATCACAGTCCAGTAATACAACAGATATCTTTAAGCTATTGAAGTTTTGAAGTTGATTTGAGTTGAACCACTTTCTTTATTTTCCTTTGAATCAATTGAGAACAGCGTATCTGAATAGTACGTGTGTGTTAGAGACGTTAGGGTTTAAGTATTGCCTAACTTAAAACGTTCTAATAGCTCAACAGAAAGAAATAAACGTAAAAGAGTTTAAACCAACTTGTAATCGGATTTCCAACCGATTGAAGAATCACGAGAAAATAGAAGAGCAGCAGTGTGTCGAATCCAATACCATATGGACCACACTCTCGTTCACCAGTTGTTATATCCCAAGTATAACACAAGAGTATTTATTAAATTTTAGCAGCAGTAGTCCCGATTTGAATGTTACCTATTTTTCTAAAAAGCAAAAAAAAAGTTTAATACGTTAAAGACTATTGTTTTTCGGGAGCTTTTTTTGAAGAAACTTTTTCTTTCAAATTTTTGTTACAAAAAATAGTCTTCAAAAAAATAAAGCGTGGATTTTCACAAATCTTCTCCGTTTTATTTTTTGTTGTAATTTTTTTCGATCAATAAAAAATTTTTGTGCTCCCGAAAAAAGGTAAGGCTGCAGTTCAATCTTTTCATTACTGAAAAACAGTCTTTTAAACAAACATAAAACATTTTTCGGGCTTTCTTTTTTTGACCAAATTAGCTTTTTTTGCTTTAATCTCCCTCCTTTTTAAAAAAAAAACGATTTTGAAAAATGATAAGGTTTTTAAGGTTGTAAATTTTATAGAAAGTTTAAACCGAGAACCTTTTTTTTGGCAAAAGTAAAATCAACTTTGAAAGAAGTCAAATAATATAAATGAAATTTTTTACTATTTATATCGAAAAAACCTACCCGGTTTTGGACAACAATAATTTCCTTCTGTTGTAAAAACACATGTATATCCAGCAAGACAAGAAGTTTCTTCTGTGCAAGATGCCAATTGTCCATTTAATTGTATTAACGGAGCTCCAACTGAACAAACAGCTAATAATTTACAATAATTTTGACATGATGTTAAACTTTCAAATCGATTATCATTTCCTGAACAACCAGAAAATTGAAACTGTTGACAGCCTTTTGATTGTACATCAAAATAATATACTGCTTGAGGGGGTGATTCCTCACACGAAAGTCCCGTATGAAGGGGTTGAGAACAAATATTTTCGCTACTTGGACAACAAATACTCATATTAAATCGATTAAGGCAATTATATCCTCTTGGGCATGTGGTTGAAGATGAGCAACGAACAGCTTTGCCTTCCCGGTTTCGAAGTGATAAGCCATGATCACAGAGAGATGCAACCGGATCTTCACTGCAACAAATTCCAGATGATCCAGAATCAAGATATGGAGATTTGAAGCAAAAGAATCCTGCTGGACATCCGGTGGCAAGGCTGCAGGCAATTGGTGATTGCGAAACAGGATTTATAAAAGCTGCACTATTCCTTGGACAAACAGATGTCACACCACAACAAATATGCACAGACCGAGAATGACTTTTATGGCATGAAAATCCAGGCGGACATGTTCCAACAATATTTGGATTACATTCAAGTGATTGATTTCCTAATGGGTCTTGAAAGGGATCTTGTCCAAGTAAACATCCAGCTTGATTTTCTGGTGGAAATCTTGGAGTTGTTGTTGTTCGAAGTCTTTCAATTGTTATTGAAGTTGTTGGAGTTTGATGAATTCTTCGAGCTGAAAGCGTTGTTCTTGGAGCTGAAGTTGTTGTTGTCGTTGTTGTTGAGGCTACTGTAGTCGTTGAAGGGGTTGTTGTTGATACAGTTCGAGTTGGTTCAGTCATAATTGGTAAATTTCCAAGTGGATGACAACAATGATAATCACCAAAAAGTTCATCAAAAACGCAAAGTGAATCTTCTCCGGGACATGAATCATATTTTAAAGGTGAACAAGGTCGAACTAAAGTTGTTTCAAAATCAATCAAAGGTTTTGTACCACTTGTACAACGATTTTGTTCATATTTAAGTCTTTGGCAACATATTCCAGTTGTTGAATTAACATTTAAAAATGCACATTGATAACCAGTTGCACCAGCACATCCAGCAAACATTGCTTCAATGTCATCATTAATTCGGCACTCTTTTGAGCGTCCCATGTTATCGATCAATGGAAGCCTTCCCCCAGGGCATGTTAGCATTGATTGTGATGAACCTGTTACGGTCATTGTTACAGAAGATTCAGTTGGTTGAGTTGGAGCAGGAATTGTTGTCGTTATTGTTGGTCTTTGAGTTGTTGCCATTGATGTTGTTGTTGGGGTAGTTGTTGGGGGTGGTCTTGAACTTGTTTTAGGAGAATTTGGTTGTTTATTTTGTTTTCGACTTTCTCGAAAATCAATCCTTCGACAACAGTATCCTCTTGAAGAAGTTCGCATAATTCGATTTGTTAATTGGCAGACATATGGAACCGGACAATCTGCATCATGATTACAATTCAATGGCCTTCCGCGTGTAATTCCTTCATCATCAATTTCAAAATGTACTTCATATCCAGCAAGACAAAAATCAGCTTTTAAAGGGCAACAGACTCCATGCCGACATTGAAAGCCTGCAACACATGGTTCATCCACTGAACAGGAAACTGTTCGTCCTTCCAAAACCAAAGCTCTATCACCATTTCCACATGTAACTGGTGAACAAAATTGTAAGCAATGTTCCAAAGTTTCAAAATGATTAAAATTTCCGCCTTCACCTTGGTACATAAATGCTTTGCAACGATTTTCTGATGCAGAATAATAATATCGAATTACAGGATAAAAAACTGCTGTAACATGTTTCGGTGCAACTCCAACATCATATTCTTCAAGTCGAGATCTCTCCCCTGGATTATAATCTCTTCCACCATCAGGTGAGCAAATCCATGAGGGTAGCGGGCAACAAACTCCTCGATCATTTATATCCCGTTTTGTACAACCAAATTTTTCACCACAATCTTCATCAGTATCACAATAAATTGGTCCATCATTTTTTCCTTTTTCCATTAAACCAACTGGGCAATCATTTCGACAATATGCTTCACAATCAGTTTTTGTTTGAAATACATTAGTGTTTACCATATTTCCGCCACGGAATACAAAAGATCGGCAGGTATCTGCAGAAGCATCATAAAAATATCTCATAAAATGTCCAACACCATTTCCGGGCATTTTTGGTTGCATACATGTATATGCTATAAAATTTTTTAAAACTTTTAATAATCATTTTAACGATAGATACCTTTATTTGGACAACACATTGAAGTTTGTCCACCAAAATGTATGCAATCAAAAAAGTGTCCAAGTTGGGTTTCATCTCCGCAGCCACCTTTTAAATGGCAATTAATTGTTCGATGTAAAACAGAAGTTTGAAGGCCCATTGGACATGAATCTGGCATTGTACAAACAGTTCCATGATAAGTTTGAACTGGAATTTGTGGAGCTGGACAAATACATTTTCGGCGGAAACAGTTTGCTGTTGGCCAAGTTGCTGAGCACTGTTTATCAAAAACACATTCTTCATCAGAATTCAAAGTTAATTCTGAAATAAAAAGTTTTTTGATTTTTAATCCAATTTGAAAAAGGGCATTGGCAGCGCATAAAAAATCTTCTTATAAGAAATGCTCCTTATCCTTTTAAAAAACCGCTCTGCTTTGACAAAATGATAGTAACAAATGCAACACGGTTTGGTTATTTTTGATTACTATCAGTTGTCAAAGCAGTGCTGTTTTTCTACATCAGACTCCATAATCTTTTTGACTAGACTTGAAAATCATGTATCCAAAAAAGCAATTATTTCAGGCTCATTAGAGTCACAAATAGTAACAACAAATCGCTTTATTAAATCCGTGATCTTCATGTTTAGTAAAAAGAAAAAGTTTTTGAAATGGGGGGTTTTTTAAAAACAAACTTTTCCAACATTGTGTTCCAATTTGTACATAATCTCTTTTGCAAGCACATCGGCCCTTTTTTGTGCAATACCATCTTTCATCATGACATTGAAGGGATGAAGTACATCTTGAAAGTGAACCTAAAAATCCTATATTTAACAAATATTTTTAATTCCTTTTAAATCTTTTAATTTACTCATTGGCATATAAAGTGTTGGAGAGTCCCCTGGTAAAACGCACTGCTGCATTTTAGGATCAAAAATTTTTCTTAGTCCATTTACAATTGCACATTGATCTCGAACATATATTCCATGTTTTGGATGACAATAAATAAAATGATGTTTTGATGAATGTACCGCATACCAATTACTATCATTTCGATCACATGTATCACCCTCTTGCCCATAATTTATTAACCCAAATGTTCCATATATTATTGTAATTAATATAAAAAATGGTAACATAATAGCCCTTAAATTTTTTATAAATTTAGAT
>CABFKQ010022185.1:0-10253 GCA_901779485.1 Panagrolaimus sp. PS1579
TGTGGTATAGTGTAACATCAGCTAATGGAAATGGTAGTTTGTGCCAGCAATACGCTGTATCAGCATTGCTCCATACAATTGGTATACATGAATGGGATGCAGGAAAAATGTCTCAAGTTCTTCATAACAGCCAAGCAATTGCATTACGAGTTGAAGCCGATGAACCATTCCCAAATGATGCCCTTGATTTACCGGGGAAATATATCCATGAAATTGATTTTGAATCTCATCTCAAATGCGGACATGAACATCCTTACACAGAAAGTGCAAACAAAGCTATTTTATGTCCCCTAACCAAAAGCTACACCATCTTACAAAAAGCCTTTACAAATGACAGTTTCCTCAATGATCTTTTACATCTTTCTCCACAATTAGCAACATCTTCATTAGAAGGATTCCATGGCTTAGTCAGTAACATTTACCGAACTAAAAATCACTATTTTGATTTAAAAGGGTTCTTTAATCGTACTAAATTAGCAATTCTCCATTACAATAACAATGTTTTTGATGAAATCAATGGCACTGAAAAAACGAGCAGGATGCATGCGTGCCGTAACTGGACGTTTGATACGTCCTGTTGCAGCACAAAGTTGCCTCAAGACGAATTTCGTACCGTGAACGGGCTGTAAAAAAACAGGACGCTAAGTGAATGTAATATCGACCGGAAAAAGAACGTATTTGGACATAAATACTAGATATGCATACCGTTTGCGGTTGATTTTGCGGATGTATACAGGTTGTTAAATCGTCGTTTTAGGCCTATAGTATGCCATTTCATCCGATAACTCAATCGTCCGGTTTTGTCCCCTGTTGTGCCATTTCCTCCCGCTTCCCTGTCCCCGGGTACACAAAAGTATATACATAATAAAATTTATTACAATAACAACGATAAGAAAATAAAAGTATAACAAATAAAATAAAAGAATTATTGGCTAACCAGGGCAGAATTTCAAGCATTCACGGGAGCAAGAACGACGAATCATTTGAAACATCAGGAAAACATTCTGAAGAGAAAACCAAGCCATAGGATCAGTTCATTGGGGTTCATGGGAAATATCTAAAAAATAACTCTTAATTGATATGTTCAAGTATAATTAAACATACGTTTCATTTTGGTATCTAAATCCATTTTTAAATTGAGTCGGCTCTTGGGCATCTTTTTCATGTTAATTCCGCAAAGATTTTCCAAAAAAACATTGAAGTGGAGTAATTCTTTGGCATATTCAATATACAAGACATAATGAAGAGCAGTAAGGTAATGTAAGGCATCTCCAAAGGTTCCAGGGACCTAAAAACGGTGTCGTTATGAAATTGATAAATTATGAAACTTACTTTCAATGCAAAATCATCGGTTGAAACAAAGTAATCAGTACCATGGGCATTTTGTATAACAAAGATCATGGGAGCAATTTGTTTGATAGCACGACGACGATCAATCATTTCATCAACACTTGGGAGGCCCTTAAGATCAGAACTGTAGTGACTTAATAAAAATGTTTAAACATACCTGGGAAGAGGCGACAAGACGATCAATGGAAGCAAAATCTTTTTTTTTTAAATAAATTCCAAGAAGTTGTAGGAGAAGATCAGTTGTTCGAAGCAGATCGGTGGAGGCATGTACTTGATCATCAGCAGATAGAATCTTATGATCACAGGCAAGAGCGGCAATTGCAGGAGCAAATTTTTCCAAGGTACTTGAAATATTGAACATGGGAAACTTGTAAATATTTTCCAAGGTATAAGCAAAGTCATGTTGAAGCTAAAGTGTAAATAAAGTAATTGGATAAAAGTATTCAAACGTACCCATGAACCATTAGTTTTGAACATAGGAAATTTGGCGACAACTAATTCAGGAATCCTTGATTTGTCTTCTGTGACCATTTTGCTAATCCATAGGCATCGGGCAGCGCTACAAAAATGTTATTAATAGTTGAATAGAGTAACGGAAACTTGCCTTGAATTTTTAATAATAGCTGCAACTTCTTCTTGGGTTTGAGCTGCAGCTGCTGCATTTGCGGCCCTTTCAACATCTTCCATAGGTACTTCAGGAAGCATGGGTTTCATTTTTTTGGCACGAGGAAAACCATTACTAATTGATTGACGTGATTCACGTTTTCTGATTGCGGCTAACAGAGGTCCATCAGGTGTAATAAGGTAATCAAAGAAATTGCCATGAGTAATTTCATTTAAATGCTTTATCAAGGGACGAACGATTTCACGGGTAATTGGATTACTGAAAAGAAGTTTACAAAAGTAAAGGATTGTTTGGTTCCGACCGCGGATAAAAAAACATAAAACTGACCTTTTCTTTACTTCCATGACAAGATCCACTACAAACTTTTGACAAACATCCCGGGCAATTTGACCAACACGAATATCATAATCTGCCAAACCAGTTGGACATATTAAAACAAAGGCAGCAATAGTCTTTGGACTTCGCATTCGTTCATTGACATTAATCTACGAAAAGCGTTATGAAAAAGTTGGATATGGTAAAAAAACTTACGTCATAGAAGATGAAAGGTGTTGTCGTCATGGCTGCAAAGGTTGTATCCATGATATTTTGATTTTTAGAGTAAATTGTTCCAAGGAATTTGCCTCTGTTGACGCCAACGATATGATTCACAGGACATTGAAGGATTCCATTTTCCATAGGAGGATTTTCGGTGGATTGTGATCCAGAGGCACAGGCATCGTTTTCCTAAGTGAAAAATAGAGATATATAATGTTACAAAGTAGAGGCACTTACATTATTACCAATGGCAGTATCATTTTCACCAGATTCAGCACGGGTGGGGTTAACAATGTCGTCTTCTTGTCCTTCAGCAAGGGAAGATGTATTTTGAAATTCATCAACGGCAGAGACTTCCTATGTACAAAAATATAAGTTGTATAGTGTAAAAAAGAAATAGAAACATACCGTGTTTATGGAGCTTTCAGTTGTGCGTGTAATTCGAGGTATCCGAGATTGTATTCGACGAGGAGTTGTACAGCTTGGGTTGATATGATCAGAGCTTTGACTGCCAGGGAAAACACGAACTTCAGGTACAGATGTATTGAAAGGCATTGGAGATAAATTTGTTGAAGTTGAAGAGAAGATACGTTGATATTGATGCAAAGTATGAGGCGTCATAGGAGACTGAGGTGCCATAGGAGTAAAAGAAGATTGAGGAGCCATGGGAGTAATGAAAGATTGAGAAGACATGGGAGTATTAGAAGATTGAGAAGACATGGGAGTATTAGAAGATTGAGAAGACATAGGAGTAATAGAAGATTGAGAAACCATTTGTGAAGGATTTATTTCAACTTCACATTCATCCAAGGTGCCTAAGAATTCCAGTAGTTAAAGAACAAACAAAAACAGAACCTACTGATAATAAAATAATAAGTTTCTCCATCAGTAACAGGTGACATAGGTACAAGGGTTGAAATTTTTGGTTTACCATTCACATCAGAGGATTTCCACTTTATTTGGAACATGTAATCGCTATGTAGAGCATAGGAGTCAGTTACGAAATTCACCAAGTCCCGGGCACGCACATTTTCTGCAGCATTGTATGCCACAGATTGGCCATCAAGATGTGTGACAGAGTCACAAGCAGCACGAAGTATAATAGTAGCAGAAGTAGACATATCTAAAAGACTAATAAAAAAAAGAAGTAAAATAAAACATGCAAATATAAAAAAATGGGAGCAGAAAAAAATAACAAAAATCAACAGCAAAACTCAAAGTTAAACATTTGGGAAGATGCGCGCTTTTTTTTATATTTTCGTTGCAAGAATTTTTTTAAGAGGGAAATTTGAAAAAACGCTTACAATTAAAAAAATTAAACTTACGTTTAAATTATTGAGGTGATCGCAGATAAGTATACAAATAAAAAATAATTATAACAAATGTTCCCTCAGACGAATGTATCTGCGGTCATGGGTATAAATAGGCATTGGATCTGGATATTTTAGAGCATCAACGTGTACCTGGGTTCTAACTGAAGTTCCTCGGATAACATAACAATGGCTTCTGTCATCAAATTCGTCCACGGTTAATTGAATTACATTCAAAATTATTCCATCTAACAAAGATTCAATTTCTCCAAACACAGGCTCACGGGTTTGTTCATTGATTCCATAAACAACAGCGAGACCTCTTTTATATTTTCCCATAGACCTGGATTTCCTCAGCGAAGGAATGTAATTGCCTAAAAAGTGTCATGTATAAATTAAATCTGAATAAAACTTTACCTTTTCTCATTTGATGCAATGAATGAGCAAATATAATAGTTGACTTTGATGCCAAGGTCATGGGTACATTCTTGTGATTTCTGTTGACTTTTGCATATTGTTTGAAATCACGATGTTTTGCTTCGAGTCTCATAGACGAAAGATGTCTCAGAGGCCCCATTTGTCGAATTACCCTGGGATAATGTAATAATAAATGAGCTTTCATAGTCATATTTCCTCCCAAGGCATGAAAATCTCTGAGGTAATTTTGAATAAGTCGATCCAACATTGCGGTTGTATTTTCATCAATAGCATGGGCCCATAAGATATCCACAATCCTTTGAAGTTTCATAAATAATTGCCAGATAGGTGTGTTTAATCGAATTCCAGCAAAGCGAAAGATCAGTGGCAGTAATTTGACTAAGGTCATCATTTCATTGGCTCCCATTTTTATTGTATCTCCATTTTCTGGGGCATGGGCAGGCAAGGTTATTGTATTTGGTGGATTTTGTTTATCTGGACCGAGAAATTGAAAAGCTTTAATTGCATTATTGATCGTTCTCAAGAGAAATCCATGTGCCATTGCATCTCGAACAACCATAGGTATTATACGTTGAAAATGTCCCTCCAGCAGATCATGCATTATATCCACGGTAACATTGGTAATAATATGAAAGTTTTCCAGGGAATTGAAAGAGCATTCTTGTCTGATACCATAAGCCCACATGTCATCGATATTTTCAAGTGCTTCTTCGTATTTTGCAACTGTTTTTTCTTCATTTGGATCAAGGGCATGCATTCCTTTCAGAGATTGAGCAGTAACAGTGCACATTCGACAAACATTATGTGAAGAAAAAGAAGTAATTAAACCACCAAGCTGGTGAATTCCAAGATTATCCGCGGCCAGGGTTGAAAGGATAACTTTGAAACTTCGTCTATTTCCACGGTAATTGATAGTAATGCCATGTGTTTCTAAATCTTTCAGTTCCACAATAACAGTTTTTGACAATTGAATTTGTAGCTCAGTCATCATTTCCGAGGCATGGGCAACAAAACAAAGAAAAATGTGATCTAGTTTTGATAACAAATCCACGGGGAAGTTTAATAAACGAACATAACATCCAGCCATTTTGTAACATGTCGATTTTGAACCAATGAGACAGGTAGTTGTGAATTCGTCCATAAACAATTGCAAAGCCAAAAAATCTTCTCCCTGGGCCTAATAAAGGAAAATAAATATTATTACAAGACTAAAGAATGTGATAAAACTTACAGCAAGACAATCTTGTGTTCTAGTACCACAAAATGGATGTGTCATTTGAGTAACATTTGTAAAATCTGATGGCATTACCAAGGCATTTGAAAGTTCTTCATTGTTTAAAACAGCCAGCAACGATTCTTTGATTGATGGCATAGACACTGTTGCTTTCCTTTGATCGAGATGGACACCTTCAGCGGTTCTGATGTTGACATTTTCATAATCAATAGTATATGATTTAGGTTGCACAAAATATCCCTGGGATTTCAAATATTGCATTCGTAGATGCTGAGACTGCAATGGTTTTATAGCATTATTAATACTATTTAAAACCAGGGTAGCATTCTGTTCCCCAAGGAATGGTTTGCAAATTTCAATAACATCCAATGCAGCATTCAGCATAAAATCACAGGATAAACTTGCACCTTTATTGCATTACTTACTTTCTATGTTTCTATATTACTGGGATTTTAATCACCGCGTTTTTTTTGTGATATAAATAGTTTATTTTCTACAATTTATTTTTTACATTTTTTATATTCTTAATATTTATCCGCGGTCGGATCGAAGGATGCAATAATAACTTTGAAAAACGCGCGCATTTATAGTTGTATAAAAAATCTTAACACGAAAACTTTAACGCTGTTGCTGACTGATTTTTTCTTCTCACATTTTTTTTGTTGCGTTGTTTTTTTGCTGCTACATTTTTTACCTTTTTATATGCTTCTTTTTTTTACAATTGTTTACTTTTTATATTTATTTCATCTATTTTAGAATAGCTATAACTATGTCAAACGACAATAATCGTAATCGTGGCCAACCAGGTGGAGAAGATGATGCCCGTGCTCTCTTCAATGCCGTAAGTTTTAGTTTTATTATCGAACGTTTCTGTATTGATATATTTTATCTACAAACTTCATTTTTTAGCTGGATCCGGCAATACAAAACTTGCTTATAGAAGAAGCAAGACGACGTGATGCACCCCAAGGACCACCTGATGATGATTGGGATATTCAACCTCTTCCATCAACATCCCATGGATCTTCTCAAGCTTCAGCAACCCGTGCACCTTTTCAAGCTTCATTACCTCGTGGCAATTTTCAAGCTTCAGCAACCCGTGGCAATTTTCAACATTCATCGTCCCGTGGCAATTTTCAACATTCATCATCCCTTGGTTCTTTTGAAGATGGATATTACATTCCACTTTCATATTCCCGTGGTAATGATCCAATGGCAGATGATGGTCAAAGATCATCCTATGGAGAAAACCCTACCCGTGGAAGATTTTATATGTTACCATCAACTTCTTCTGCAGGTGGACGTGGTGCCTTCAGCAGTAGCTCAGCTGCCCGAAGATCTTCTACAATGGGTATGGTTTTTTTATAAGCTCTCATACTTATATGTTACTTGTTCATTTTTTTCAGATCCATCCGATAGGCTTCCTTATTCCCAGGCTGTTAGAAATCGATACACTCCTGTTGAATCCCATGAAATATATGATCGTGCCCTTGGACCAAATTCTGCTGACGGAATGCAAAAAATTGAATGTGCTACACCCTTGGCTAAAGTAAGAAAACTTGATCTTCAAATGGATCACTTTGTTGCAACTATGGATGACAATACTGTTCCAACTATTGCCTCTGCTTCATTTGAAAATTTCATGTCAAATGCCCGTGCCGATGATTGCTTCGCAGCACGATGTTCAACCCCTGATTTTGCATCTTATTCAAATGTTAGCTGGGGACTATTCCTTTCTGGAACTAGATCATTCAGTACCCTTGGACAATTGCAACCTCCTTTGCTTCGATCAATGCTTCAAAATATCCATGCTGAACGTATTCAAGCCATCAGTGTTCTTCCTTCTACTCCCATGGAAATGGATTTTGCTGAAATGTGTGCATTAATTCCTGATGCTGCAACATTTCTTACGTAAGCTATATTTTTATTATCATTTGCAACATAAAACATTTTTATTTTAGCCTTGATGCAGCAAAATTCACCCGTGGTGATACTGTAAATGCTATTGAATTGTTGGTCAATTTGCGTCATGAAAAGCCAAAACTTGTTCGCCTTTTGCTTATGGCAAATCGTTTTCCCTTGTCTGATACCTTAGGTCGTTTGCTTCAAGTATCTTTCTTTGTGCTTTTATATTTAATATTACTATAGTTATCTTTCTAGGCCTTGGAACAAATAACTGAATTTCCTTCCTGTGTCACTTTATTGGTAAACATTCCACCCACTGATGACGCCGTCACCTCTGTAACAACTCAAGGATTTACCCGTGCAAACATTCATCGCCGTGGACTTAATGAACGTTATTACATGTATGTTCGTACCCGTGGTCAACGCGTTGTTGCCGTTGGATTCAAAGCACCTGAATAATGTTTTGTCTTTTTGTTTCTCCTTTGAATGTATTCCTATGTTTCCTTTGTTTTTATATAATTTCCATTGCCTTTGGATTGCCTTAATTAAAACATTTTTATTTATTTGGTTACTGTATTTTTTGTACAACCCGTTGAATCGGATTGCTATTTTAATCTCTTACTTGTCACTTGCTTTTACATTATTTTACTTTTAGATTTATACTTGCTATAAACTCAAATATGTCTAATCCTAGTGGTGGCAACTATGGACCTCCATTCACTCCCCTTTGTTGGGTTCCTAACCCGCAAACGGGAATATTGGAATTAGTTCCAGCAACCAACCCACCGCAAGGGGCAGTTGTCTTTCCTCAAGCAATTTCACCCAATGTTGCTACACCCTTCCCTGGTTATGGTTATGGATTTCCTCCACAGGTAAATTTCATTCGTTATTCAATTCTATTAATTATTCTTTTTATAGATCCAAATACCTCCATATCAAATGCCAATGTTCCCAAATGTTCCTCAACAATATTCACCTCTGCCTATGGAATATGCATCATTCGATTATATTGAACAACAACAAGCTGAACCCCGTGATCGAATTTTGTCTTTTGATAGTGTTACATCCATGAATATTGGAACCCCTGCTCCAATTGGACTTTCCAGTGCATCTGCGAATGCTCAATCCACTGCAACCAATGATTCCTCTGCAAATGCTCAATCCTCTGCAACCAATGATTCCTCTGCTACTACTTCAACCTCTGTAACCAATGATTCCTCTGCTATTACTTCATCCTCTGCTACTACTAATTCCTCTGCTACTACTGATTCCTCTGCTACTACTGATTCCTCTGCTAATACTGATTCCTCTGTTACTACTGATTCCTCTGCAACTACTCAACCTTCAACCTCGGACAATAATGATCAACTTCCTTCCACCTCTGATACTCAATCAACATTGGCTCCACCTTCCTTCAGTGATGATAGTGTTACACCTGAAGGCCAGGACAATGTTAGTTTACATTTCATATTTCCATTTTATTTATTTGATTCATTTTGTAGGTTTACTGCCGAGAAGATGGTCCATTTAACCTCCATGAAACTGAAAGAATGTCATGGCCTCAACCACCATTAATTGTTCGTGGTGCCTCTGGAACACAACCCTGGGTAACAAAAATTGTAATTGAAGAACGTCGAACTACTGTTTCCCTTGATTCAAATGAAAAGATTATCATTTCCAGTGATAATCTTAACCTTGGAAGACTTATGTCCGAATGCCTTGCTGCCCCTGCAATTACTTTGGAATCAAAATTTCCTAAAAAGCAAATCTTCTTTATCGATCCTTTATTTTTAAGAAATTTTTTCAAATTTTCTGCTGCTGTTTATGTCACTGGTCAATTTGCCGTTGAAAATTTGGAAACGTTTATCCCATGTTTACGGGCACAACACATTAATATTCATCGATGGATTGTTTCCCATGCTGGAAGACTTGGATCACTCACCCATGCTCGTATTCCTGCAACAATGGAAAATTTTTAGTAAGTTCATACTTTTATTAAATTTTTAACAGTTTTTCTTTTAGTTTTGATGCCCGTGGAACCGACAATACATCATTTATTGATAATCTAACCCGTGTTTATAAAGATGTTTTTGAAGATGTTCATCATTCCACACCATTTTTGATCAATTTCCAATTGCTTGTAAATGAATTCTGTACCCTTGGTGAACCCCTTGATGCTCAAATAGATGTAATATTTTTGCAATATTATTGTGTTATAATCTTTCTTCACTATTTCAGCGCATCATTCAAATGCTTCGATGTGATACTCCATCAACTGCCGCTGTTATCTTTTCAATCCCTGGTGATGATAACATTTATGATGAATTATTGAATAAACAATTCCTTTATTCACATTATGGTCCCTTGGAAGCCCTTGATGGAACAAATTATATCGTTGATTATTGGAAAAAAGAAGAACGTGGAGGAAGAACCCTTGTCTTTGGATTCAAATCTTCAAGACCTCTTACAAATGAATACATTAATTTTGATCCATTATAAAACCCTTTGATTGTATTTCCCTTGCTTTACCTATGTTATTTGTATTGTTTTTTCCTTGGGTATAAAAATAAATACTTTTTTATAAAATTAAACAATTGTGTATAATTACAGCTAACAAACATTTTAAATAAAATAATTAAAAATCTCAAAGTCCCCCTACAAATTTCACAATCCGTCTCCGGTAAAAATTTGGACGCATATGTCCTTTTTTTCTAAAACCGTTTCCGTCCAAAAACAGACTGAATATTTTTCGACTTTAACCAGCACGTCAACACACTTTATCCTTATCGGAAACCACCCGAATATTTCCGTCCGTATAACTGTACATCGCTTCGGTGCGTAAACAGGTAACAAA
>CABFKQ010022199.1:0-11172 GCA_901779485.1 Panagrolaimus sp. PS1579
ATAATGAGAAAAGTTCTTTTCGACAATCTTCTAATCTTGCAGTATCCCATGGATCAACAACCCAGATAAGCCCATCTGTTCTTTCGAAATAATTTCTCCAGTAAGATCTTAGCTTTTGTTGTCCACCAACGTCCCAACAATTTAATTTCCAATTTTTGTATGTTAATGTTTCAATATTGAATCCTAAAAAGGTTAATTCATACAGTATGCTTTAGGAAATAAAAACCATTTCAATATTAAAAAAACAAACCGAATGTTGGAGAAATTGTATCAACATCTTCACCATTAATTTTTTTCATAAATGTTGTTTTGCCTGATGCATCCAATCCCAATATTAATAATCGAATTTCTTTTTCTTGTTGCTTCCGTTTTCTAAGAATAGATAGCAAAACCATTTTTCTAAAGTTTGTTTATACTACATGTTATTTATGTATTTTTATTAAAGGTATCTTTTATACAGTATGCACAACTGTTCCAAAAAACGAATAACATTTTTTTCCAACAAATATTTATTTTTCCAAAGGGCATCATTAATTTAAAAAAAAAACAAAAACCAACAAAACATAGGAATTAATTATTTGATGGTTTCGTCCATTCAACTTTAAGAATAAGATGTCCCATTTTTAGTCCACGGAACATTTCAATAGCACGTTCAGCATCATCTCGACTTGTATATGTAATAAACGCAAATCCTTTCATTCGTAAAGTTTGCTTATCACGAGCAACATAAAGACGATCAATTCTTCCAGCACGAGCAAATTGTCTACGTAATTCTTCTTCAATATTATCATCATCTTCTGGAAGATTTGTTACACGAACAGTATATTCATCACGGCGTTCAGATAGACCAGGAAGACGGCCATCACGTTGAGATGGTGGAACATAACGTCCGCTTGCTGATTGTGGTGCTCCAGGAGCTGGATCTTCTTCAGCGGCAGCCATGATTTCCTTAACAATTAACAGTTAAAAAAAGAAAAATAAAAAAAGCGACAAACTTTATATGGACAATGAACAGACCAATGGTCATTTGCTTTGCATATCCGACAATGTGCTTTTGCTAAAAAATATTACTGATAACTATTCACGTATATTTTCCTCGTCAAAGAACAATCCTAGTAAGGAAAGGCTATCTTGGTAGATTTTTTTGTACAGTATAACTATTCATTCATAGCAATGAAAATTAACTAACCATCAACAGTACGAGCAGCACCAGGGAGATTTGAATCAGCAGTTGCTTGTTCTTCAATACCACTACGATTACGAGTAAATTGCATTTTAACTTCTTCAGCAACATAAGTCGTATAAATTTGTGGCCCAGGTCCATCATCTTGAGATTGTCCAAATTTTTTCCATTTCTTACGTTCAGCAACAACACGTGGAACTCTTTTTGTAATAACTTTGTAAGTAGTAACAACTTCGCTCACAACTTTAGTTTTTTCATCTTTAACATAATCTGTTACAGTACGAATACCATCTTTTGTAACTTCAGTACGCTGACGTCCAGGAACAACTAAAAAAGGTTAAACGTTAAATTTCGTCGTACAAAAATAAATCTTAACCATCATCAGGTGCAACATCAGCCCATGATCCAACATAATTAACAGCAGGTAATTCAACGTTTGCAGTAGCCATCTATAATCGTAGTTTAAACAAACAAAAGATAGAACAATAATAAAGTTATTTTCAGCGATGAAGACGCACTAATTTACGACAAAAGCAAAAAATGTAGGTAATTTATTTTTATACACTAAACTAACAATAAATCAAAAACAACTATTCATTTTTTGGTTTATCAGAAAATTTGGAAGGGATTTTATTTTGATCAAAAAATTCAGTTAATTCTCCATCTTTATGCATCTGAATTAAAATGTCACTGCCACCAACAAATTCCCCTTTAACATACACTTGGGGAATTGTAGGCCAATTAGAATAAATTTTCACGCCATTTCTGATTTCTTCATCCTAAAAATTTGTAAAAATTAAAAAGTAACTTTTGTTAAAAAAATGCTTACTTCAAGAACATTATAATCTTTGAACGGAACTTCATGAAAATCCAGGACCTAAAATAAGGGATTAATCAATATTTACACTAACGTTTTTAACATACCAATTTAACATTCCTTGAAAAACCACACGCTGGTTGATCTTGTGTTCCTTTCATAAATACAACTACTGGATCATTCTTAACCAAGCCATCAATTCTTTTGTATGTTTCTTGACTTATCTTTGCATCATTTTCAGAGGTAGAATATGCACGAAAAACATTCCGACCAAGTGGCAAAAATGCTCTGATTGGTCGTCTGCACAACGATAGCATTGATGGAGATTCTAAAATCAAATACGTTAAATAAGGTGTCAAATAAAGTGGAAAAAGGTATGGCAAAAATCAGTGTACGTTATAACGAAATAAAAATGTCAGAAATGAAAGTGAAAAAATTTTTTTATTAACATGATGAAAAACATATAAAACGTTGAAAAACTTGGGGCAAAAACACAAAAAAATTCGTCATCAAAGAAAAGAAATTTCCAAGCGAGAAAACTTTGTTCTCATTCATTGAAGTTTCGTTTTAAATGCTTCAACAATGTTAAATTTTTTGAGGATTAAATTTTTTTTCTATGATAACGGATCTGTCAAAATTAACAAGAATACCACTGTGCGCAAAAATATATTTATTCACAAATAAACTTTAAAAATAAGGCAAATATAAAGATTATTGGAAGTAAGAAAGATCATGAAACTGGGATTTGTAAAGTTGAATTTGATTAAAGAAAATAATCTAAAAAATTAAGCTTAGAAAAGTTTAATGACTGAAAAAGTTGCATACCTGGTTGAGGCTTTTTGCTTGGTCCGGCTCTAGTTTCTTGCGGTGCACTTTCAAAAATCTAAAAATACAGTAATTAGCAAAAAACGTTTTTATAATATAAAAATATAACTTACAGTAAATTCTCGCCCTTGCATTTCATCCAACTCCAAAATGGCAGCAACATTTCCACACCGATAGCAATAATTTGGAGCTGACCAGACTGTACATACCTGAAATTAGCACTCAACAATACAATATCCAACAAATCACAATTAAAAAACATTATTAAAAATTTCTTACCGTTTCATTAAAATGCCATTTATAACCTTCCATTACCAATTGCTGAAATGATACCGTAATTTCATTGATATATAACAATGAAAAAAGCTTACATGTGCACGACAAATTAAATCAATACCATTTGCTTCATTAAAAGTTTGAACAACATCAGAACCAAATAAAAATCCTGCTCCCCTGGGTGATACGCCATACCCAGTCGTTTCATCAGGATCGGACCAAAGTAAATCACACATAGGACCATCATGTGGAACTTCTTGTTTACGATCAATAACTAAAAGTAAAGTAAAAATTTTTGCTCAATTAAAAAATTATTTATAGTTGTTATGCTGTTTTGAATAAATTACTCACCTCGAATTTGATCAATTGTTTGAATAGATGGTGAAAGGCCACCATGTACACAAAAAATATGTCCATTTATAACTGCAGCTAGAGCTAAACAATCGAATACTTCTGTACAACATCTCCATACTGTTACAGAACCATATTTTCTAATACATTCATCATAGAATCCGTATACTTGAGTTATTTGTCGAGATTCATGATTCCCACGAATAAGCATCATTCTATCCGGATATCGAACTTTGAGGGCAAGAAGTAGCAAAAATGTTTCAACAGAATAAAATCCGCGATCAACAAAATCGCCCTAAAAATTTGTATATAACCACACACCATGAAAAATTAAATATAAATTTACCAAGAATAAGTAATTAGTGTCAGGTGAATGTCCACCAACACGAAACAATTCTAAGAGATCAAAAAATTGTCCATGAATATCTCCGCAAACCTAAAATTTAAACAACTATATTTGAGCATTAAAAGAACGTTGCTTACAGTAACTGGAGTATCAATACTTTGAACATTGCCTTCTTGGATTAATATTTCCTTTGCTTTTGAACATAACACTTTTACTTCATTTTCGGTTAATATTTCACATTTCATAAGTTTTTCAATTTGCCTACGAAAGGGTTTATTTTAGAAATAACTCTTAAAATACATCTTTTGTGAAATTTCTAAATGGAAAAACTAACAAACATTGGTTCACTTTTGCTTTCAACTAGTGTAAAAATGCTTTGTTTCTAGTTGCTTAGCTTAAATAAGAATTGTTCAAGCAACTAGGGATCGTCCAGATCTGACGTCGGGTTTTTTAGGGGGGTAGGGGTATAGGTCTAATCTGATAAAATCTGACAGGAAGGGGTGAAGAATTTTTTCCAAATCTGACGTCTGCAAAAACAGCCATTTATTGCATTTTAAATTAAAACAAAGAAAATCCGTCTCAGAAACACAATGTATTTTATCAAAAATTAAGAAGAAATGGAAAACGAAAATAGTAATCATACAAGTGATCTTCCAGATATAAGCAAAAAGATGCATCAAGTGATCCATTTGGTTATAACAATTTTTTAGAATCTTCAAATTAAATATTTTTTTAAGTCATGATTTTTCTAAACTTTGTTTTTTATAACATGTTTCAAAAATCTGACGATTTTTCTGACGGAGGGGGTGGGGGGTTTTTACCTGAATCTGACGCTATCCGATTTCGGGGGTGGGTGGGTGCAGAATTTCCGATTTTTTCCCGACGTCAGATCTGGACAGTCCCTTACAATAAATTCTTTTGGCGTTATTTTTTTCAAAGCTTTTGCTTTAAGCTAAAAATTTTTGAAATTTTGGCTTACTAGGTCACTTTTTTTAATTAAAGCGAATGGTTTTTCTGCTATCTTTTAACAATTATTTTATTTCTTAAATTATATTCTAATTTTTTTTCAACATTTCTCGTCTTTGAAATTTTGGCTTACTGTGTTACTTTTTTTCAGTAAGATAGTACAACATTTTGCAAATTTTTTCATACAAATATGCATCGAAAATGGAAGCCTTCGGCATCAAAGGATCAACAACATCAAGATCCAGGTGATAAACAATATTATCAACTCAATTTAATCAAAGATGGTCCTTCATCCTCATATTCAAACACCGCATCATTTAGCAATGATGTTGGTGCTGGAAATCATTATGTTCCACCTGAAGCTGACGCAAGCATAAAAAAACAACCTGAATTTTACGGATCCCCTCCATCAACTTCAGCAGATCCACGTTACCAAGTTGTTGAACCAAAGAAGCCAAAAAATTATTATGCCGGTTTAAAAACGCGCCCAACAACAACCGTATCTTATCACGTTCAGGCTTTTGCAGAAAGTGGAAAACAGAAGGGTGAACATGATGTTCGCAATAAAATTATAAAATTAATTGTAAGATTTCATAATAAGGTTTTTCATTTATTTATGTTAATTATTTAGAATCAACTAGATTTATTTACCATTAGGCATAATATGGATGTTTTTGTATTTCCAAGAAGTCAATCGAATGAAATGGCTCCTTCTGAAGTTTTTAATTTCAAAGCTTCTCAAAGGCTGAATATCACCAATCCACGACAAGCCATTCAAACTCCACACCATGCACATGGTGCTCCAGCAACTTTACATACATCAACTCCTTCACAACAGCAATCAACTAATCTATCTCCACCATTATCTCGAACAACAATTCCTGGAGCAGCACCACCTACTGTAGCGTCAACAACTGCTCAACCATCATCGTCAACTCAACAACAACCTACTTCTTCCACTCTTCACCTTCATATGCCACCAGCACAACAACAAAATAATCAAGTCATTGATCCTGCTGATGATCTACAAAATGCTGATTTAGCTCTTTTACGGATGCTTGCCCCTGAACGTTTGCAGGAATCAATTGACTTATTTTTGAATCGAATACAACGTGAAGAAAATGGTGGAAATCCAATCAATTTATTATCTGATATGCATGAAGACGATTTGGAAACTTTATATCAATTTATACTTCCATCAATTACTTCTCAAACATTTGCTGTATATTTACCTAGCGGTATTGGATCTAATGAACTTTATGATAACATGTTAGCAAATTATATTGATGGAATAACAACGGATATCTTTTTTCCAAATTGTTTTGACCATCATTTTCGAATGTATCGATATCATATTGCAACAAATGAATTGTTCTTTATTGATCCATTTGACAATACGGATATATTTGATTTACCACATTTACCAGCTATTAAGAATTATTTATCAAAAAAATTTCAAGTTAGAGAACCAGTTGTACGTCCTCATGATCCATTTGTTCGTGCTTTTGTTCAACAACGCGTTGATTCTATTAATTGTGGATATTTCCTATTGGCATTTATTGAATATTTATCAAAAGGACTTGATCCAACACTTAACGATTATGGTTTTGATATTTATCAATACAAACGACGGTGCATTCAATTATTCGATTATGTCATTAACAATAGAGGTGCAACATTGGATGATTTGAAACAAATTCCACCGTTGGTTGTTGCTCAACCACCTGCATTGGCACCACAAAATTCTCATGCTTCAATTTCGTCTCCAGCTCCAATAAGCAATGTACAAACACAACAACAAATTCCACCTACTCAAATTGCTTCTTCTTCACAACTTCAACAACCATCTGAACAAACACCATTATCACCGCTGCCTTCACAATGGCCTGCAGATAATGATGATGATGCAGCAGTTGATGAGAATGCAGATCATGATGTTCTTATGGTAGACCAGAATGCACATGCTTTTCCTGATGAAAATGTTGTAGAAAGAAAATGTTATTTTGAGGAAAAAAGATTAAATTCTTTAGAAGTAAAACCAAGGACAGTTGAAACAACCGTTCTTCAAGGTTGCAGCGGGAATTTAATAAGGTAAACGATTTTATAAAAACTAAACAACATTAGGAAATTCTTACAATGATGAATCTTTAACTGTATTTTTTTTTGTTTATTTTGAATTATTTTTGCAAAAAATTAACATAATCTCCAATTGAAAAAAAGGTTGCAAGAAAAAACCGTCTTGCATGATTCATCTTTGTAAAAATCTCTGAAAAACAAATAAAAATTTCTAAATTTTTTTGTTCAGCATTGGTGATTTGACAAAGAAAGATACTCGTGGTGTAACAGAAGCAGAAAAAATTTTGGCAAGAGGTGCTGCTGAATTCGATATTAAACTTGATAACAAAGAAGCAAAGCGTGAAATTGAAAATAGATTTATTTGTGCAGCACATCGTGGCGATTTAAGTTCATCTTGGGATTCTCGAATTCATAAACATGTAATGCGCAGACGTGATCGTTCAGTAGTATGCAGTTTTCCAAATGGATATGGTGTATTACATGCAAATGTTAACAAACGTCCTTCCAAATCAAATTATTCTGTTACCATGGAAGAAGCTTCAATTTTTTTACAAGAGAATGGACAGCATATTTTTTATGGAATTCGTAAGTTTTTTTTAGATAAGTTGAAGGAAAACGAACAATTATTTTTTTCTTTAGCAGTATGTAATGAACATAAACATTATTTACAATTGTTAGTTGATAATCATAAAAAAGCACTTTTTGGTGAAAACAATATGGCAGATCGTAGTCCAGTTCCCTTTCAAAATGATGCTTTCGATGATTCATTTGATTTAATATCTCAGCCAACGGAAGAACCTATAATTCGTAGTGCTAAACTTAGGGCTGCTGAATTGGTGCATGAATATTATAATAACATCGACGTGGCTTTGGAAAACAATGTTGAAGGATCTAGTAATTCTGCTCCAGATGAAGAAGAAATTGATAGATTGATTCAGTTGTTGGGAAAACATAGCGGTATTTTTTTTTATTATAAAATACTAAAAAATCGTTTTGTTTAGGTATTCATCTTGTAACTGAACGCAAGGATTTTCAATTAATGAAAGCAGATACACAACATCGAAAAATAAAAATGCTCAAAGATATCATGGGAGTTATTGCAAAAAGAATTTCACCTTCAAATCCGAATATGTTATTGCAATTGGCATTTGGCGATAACAGAAAATCAATCCGTAAGAGCAAAGAAGAGAGACAAATTGAAACAAGTTTGGCTTATATTCGAGAACAATATTATGTTGCACAAAATACACAAGAACGAATTACTGTATTATCACAAGTTGCTGCTTTTATTCCATTTGCTGATTTATTGCGCCATATTCCTGGTTTGACTCAATATAGATATAAAATGGCAAAATATCTTGCACGTCAACGAACCGAAACATTTTCAATCGCCAAAAAAAAGCAAATAAGAGTACGTTATGACAAATCCCATTTAAATGTATTTATCAATTTTATTACAAGGTAAACTTAAAATGTTTTTTACTGAAACATATTCTTAATGTGTTGCAATAATTTTCAGTGATGCTGTTATGGTAGCTCTTCCTTATGGTATGCGAACTGTTTATTACTCAGACGGTACAGAAGCTCAAATTTCAAATACGATTCGAAGACATACATATTCCATGATCATTGCAATGTTTGAAGAATACTTAAAACAAAATGAATTATATGATGTCGTAAATCTATCTCCTTCTGTGATGCGAAAAATTTTAGACGTTTGCAGTGCACATCGACAAACGTCAATGCATTGCGTTGATTATTTCGAAGCAAATGGAAAGAAGGTAATTTTAAATTAAAAAATGATTTTTTGATATTAATATTGTTATTCAGGGTTTTGAAAAGTTACTTCAATGTTTGCAAACCTTGTATTTACGTGGCTTGATTGATGAAGATACTTACAAACAAATGAAAATAGAGCTTGAAGATAGTCTGTTATATCTTTCCACTGACTACAGAATCCATGTTAAAGACTGCTCACGTGTAGCTGAACATTGCTTAAATTATTCCTTATCAGACGAAAAACATTCTGAATTTTGTGGTGTTCCTTGTGATGAATTGCTACAAGATCCTCATTCTCATGATATGAAATGTGATCGTTGTGCTTTATTTCCAGAAGTCATGGAAGATTTATTTAATACTCTTGATAATGTTTTGAAAGATGCTGTAGGCATGGATGAAGAAATTTTGAATGAAGTTAAAGACGAATGCAAGAATTCGGAAAAGAAAATCTTTGACTGGAAAAAACATATTTGCCGTGCCGTTAAAAGTGAAAAAACAAGACAAAAGCTTCTTGATAACCTTCAAAATAATGAAGCAATGGTTACGTTGGATTATGCGATGAAATTTTTACCACAAAAACATAATGAAACCCAACGTGATTTCTACGGTATGTCATTACTATATTATCAAATAATGTAAAAAGCCTTTTTAAATAAATCAAAAGAAAAAAATGATTAAATGAAATAAAAAAAATTTTTCAGCCAAGAGCGGACTCAGCTGGCACGTTTCAGCAATTGAAGCACGAATGGAAGGGAAACGTGTACAACATGCTGTTCTTCACCTTCTTGGAAAAGAAGATCAGGTATAATTTTTGTGCTTCTGTATCTTTGCAGTTACTAATTTTTTAATAAATTTCAGAATTCAAATATTGTAGCAGCTATTATTCGAGATGTCCAAGTACGATGTGAAGAATTAGGCATTAAAAAAGTAATATATCGTATGGATAATGCTGGTAAAAATTTAATAATTTTTTTATAATCTTTATAAGAATTTTTGTTCAGGTTATTATCGAAATGCAACATTAATTCAATCTTGCATGTCAATTAGCAGAGAAACTAATGCTGAAATTGCAGGAATTTCTTTTTCTGAAGTTCAAGCTGGAAAATCGCTTTCTGATCGTATTGGTGGTCAAGCAAAAGCTAGAATTAAAGAAGCAAAAGATGCTGGAAATGATGTTGAAACAGCTGATGATATGTTTACGGGTTTAACATATGGTCCCAAACCGATTCCAGCTGTTACAGTAGCTGTTGCTGAAGTTATCGATAAATTCTCCGAAAATGATTTCAAAATTCCTGGTATTTCACAAATTTCTGATGTAATTTTCGATTACGAAACCAATTCATGTGTCGTCAGACGTCATCATGGAATTGGACCAGGGAAAGTTGTTAAAATAACGAATACTCTATCAAAACCAAAGTTGCAAATTGTAAAAGAAACTCCATACAAACCTGATACCGAAAATTTTGTTTTTTGGAGGGAACCTGGTTCACTTTTAAAAACAAATTCAAAGAAAACTAAAGCTCAAAATAAGAATTCTTCAGCCCCTACTGCTCAAACAGAAGATTCAGAAGATGAAAGTTCAAACCAAATTATCGAAGAACCTGAAAATTATTCCTTCAATCCTTTCAAATTGTACTCTTGTCCCACTGAAAATTGCATCAAAAAATTTTCGAATTTTGGAAATTTTCAAAATCATTGTGCAAATGGAAAACATACTTTTGTTCCACAACGAATGACTCTGTATGACACCGCTATTAATCTATTTGCTGCAAAGCTTGAACATCTCGAAGAAGAACGAATGGAAATTTTGGGGCGGCAATCGGTTGAAAACTTTGGTTCAAATGATGGAAAAATGATGGCAAAAGGCTGGGCTTTAAATGAAACTGCTGCAAAGAAACGATTCCCTGCTGAAGTTCACGTATTTATTGAACAACAAATGGCAAAGTACAAACAACAAGGAAGAAAAGTTGATGCAAAAGTTGTGGAAAATTTGATGGAAACTGCAACAAATCCAGAAACTGGACGAAAGCTTTTTGCTCCATCAGAACGACTTGATTCAAATCAAATTGCATCATTAGTAAAACGAAAAATAGAAAAAGAACTTAAAATTGCAAGAAATCAAACAAATGATCCAACTGATGAAACTATGAGAGAGGAAATCAATGATGAACTTGAAAATGAAACAGGTATGGCAATATATTTAATATATAATAAATTTATTTTGCAGGAGACATCGGGATTGAATTTCAAGATGATCCAATGTTCCCGGATGATATGGATGTTCTTAATGATCATAACTTTGATGATATTGTAGCCGAAGAAGAAGAACACGAACAAGTTAAACAACCGCCGACAACAAAAAGAACTTCTCGAAGTGATTCGTCAAATTCTCAGAGAAGAGGAAGAAAACGCAAACAGCAAAATTAATAATGTCAATATTAGTGTCGGTTACTGTTAATCCATATTCAAGGTTACTGTTTTATATTATTCTATTTTTTTATTTAAATTTTTGTATTTTTTGTGTTATTAATTTAATAGAAGTTTGTATTTAAT
>CABFKQ010022220.1:0-11157 GCA_901779485.1 Panagrolaimus sp. PS1579
GTAAAGCTTTCAACTGATATAATTTTTCTGTGACATTTTTACAAAAAAATGCTTTAACGATAACGTAAACGTCCAGCCCATATATTTTTCTTGTGTAAAGCTTTCAACTGGAGCATCTTCTCTTGTATAGCAAATTGTGACAAACTTTCAACTGGAGCATCTTCTGTTGTATAGCAAATATCCAAAATTTCCATTGGATAAAATTTATGGCCGGATGAATGCTCTGCAACAATGACATTTAAATAAGGATATCGAAGGTAAACATCATGTATGGCTTTGAGATATTTGTCAACGCTGATATTCAGTTCCCCATTAAAAACGTGACTATGCCATGCGTTTTCAAGGCCTATATCTCGGTAAATAATTTCACGATTCTAAAGTGACTCGATTAATACATTTAAAAAAAAACAAAGCTGACTTTCATTGACGGGGGTACCATTTCACTCAATACGAATGTGTAACATTTTTTTGTAAGCTTTGCTGCAAGCTCTCCTCGTATGTGACCATCAGAAGATAATTTTATATGGAATTTGGCAATTTCATCATGGGAAGGCGAATTGTTATTGGTTAAAAAACACAATAATGGTTTGCGAATTGGTAAATTATCGTCATTTTTGTAAGAAAAAAGATTTTTTGTCAAATAAGATAAAATTGTTGACTGACAAGGCATCTAAAATATTTCTTGTCCATAATATCTATTCATTTATAATGACACGACGGTATTTGTCAATACTAATGACAGAATCAAATTCGCTAAAAGAAACAAGTTCAACTCCTCCAGCTTGTAAAGGCGTATTAAATATGAGTTTCACGTTTGTCGAACCTGTAGAAATCAACTCAAAGCCTCCTTCATCATCTTGTTGGGAACTACTCAAATCAAATACGTAAAAATTCCACCCATCTTTAAACTGATCATAAGTTACCCCACAATTTGCGCTTGAAAAATGCTGATTTAAGTTATTAAAAAAATCGACATATGCGCGCCCATAATTATTGTTTGCATAATCCAAAGAATATGGAACAGCAGGGCATGTTTTTGTACCTGCTGTGATTGAAATTTCTTTCAAATCAAAGTTTTTAAACCGAAAAGGACTTTTTTTAACATCGCCTCTAAATGCAGCACTTTCAACCATTCCTAAAATTATTCTTCTAGGAATAGTGCCAGTGTGTAAATTAATATCTGCCTCTTGTCTACCTGCTGTTAGAAAGTAAGAGCGTAAATCAGTTTTGCGCAATGCATAATTGACAGGCTGCTTTTCAAGCATTTCAAAAAATTTAACATTAAGTGAAGGTTGCACATCAACCGCTTGAATATACATTTTTATTGACTTTGGTACTACGCGGCATACAGAATTGCCCAAATTTTCCAAAATAAATCTATCCTCTGTTGGATATAAAGTAAAAACCACATCAACATCATTAACAAGCAGATTTGGTTGATTACCAAAATCATGGTCAAGCCTTGTAAAATAAACAACCCGTCCATTTCTCACTTGTAGATTTCTGCGCATAAAACCGTCATCATTTTCATCATCGTATTTTTTTGTAATTCCATATCCTCCGCATCTTAATTCAGTATTTTTAATCGAAGGGCTACAACTCAATTCGTTTGCAATAAATGCACGATAAGAATATAACGTGCCAGAATCGTAAACTTCTTGATTATTAAATGCAAGTTTTACTTGTTTGAAATATGTCAAACCACAAAGCTGTGTCAGGGCTACTGAAACATCAGTAGCCTCTAGCGGTACCCAAGCATTTTGTCCATCTTGTTTTTCAACTTCAAGTTCAAGCTGCACAAAAACTTTACTCATATTCAACCAGCAGGTGTCAGAAAAATGTCGCATAATAAAGGGGCTATCACTCACAGGATTCATGGGCAAAATTTCCTTGTAGGCCCATTTCGTGAAGGCAACATTAGTAATAGGGAGTGAAAAAAGATTTAAAGAAGTGGGATATCCACTTAAAGAAAGATCGGAAACTTTTTTAGTAACACTCATATTTTTTATCGATAAAAAATTAAATAACTTTAATTCCTTATATGCATTAATATTCCCCTAGAGCGTCGAATCGTGCCTTTTTAGGAGGCGTTTTACAAAACATTAACTGCTGATTTTTCGTCAGTGCTCGCTTTATTTTAGGAGTCGCTTTTTTTCGTTTCTTTTTTTTACCACTTCCTTCTTGAGGTTCAAGATTAGAAGCCGCTTTGTTTAACAAATTACGTATACCAGTTTTTGCTTCTTTGATGGCATTTGTTTTTAAACTACCATCTTCATTGTTTAATATTCGAGTAACCGTATCAACTCCTTCTCTAGCTAACGCCTTGCCTGCTCTTTTCCCCAATGGAATTAAAAACCTGATTAAACTTTTAAAAAGCCCTCCAACCCCAGAACCTTGTTGACCGTATCCTCGCTGGTATGGAAATCCTGCAAAGAATTCCCCACTTCCGGCTTGATTTATTACAAAATCCCAGTTTTCAATTTCAGGATCAAAAATTACGCGCATTTTCTATTTTTAAAAGTCTTACTTTAAATATCTTCACCAGCAGCTTTATATGGTTTTTCCCTTTGTCTTTTGGCAAATATTCGCTTAAGCAACTCAAACTGAGGGGAATCGTGAACAAAAAATACACATAATATACATGCGATAAGCCAGCCTGCAAAGACGAAATTATAATTAATAACTGGTGCAACAACCTCTGCTTCCCTTGTCAGAAAACTATTATTTTCACCTTCACGAATTATAAAACTCATGTTTTCCATTTTTTGTAAAAATTATGAAAAAATTTTTTCCTTATATGCAAATTAGTTTTTGAACAATGCTTGTTACATATTTATCGAGATCAGGTGATTTATTTTTAAATAGCTTAATGATGTCACAAAAAGGTTTTCCCAAGAATGAAAGTGTTAAAAAAGCAACTGCAAAATGCCCGCATGTCACAGAATCTATATTTTGAAAGGCAATTTTATTTATATTTTGACGTTTGAAAATTTTCACGAAATTGATAATATCTTCTTCCATAGGTGGAAAACCTAATGAATCAAAATAATTTACAGTGTGGCTTTTATCGACATAAACTGCAAGCCAATGTTCCCCCGGCATATTTGAAGGATGGGTATTAACTACAAAACCAAAGGGCGGATTTATAAAATTCAATGGAATTTTATCGGAAGCAAAGCATCCAATATATTGTTTTTTCGAAACTTTTGTTAAACAATGATTGATATCTATTGTTGTTAAAGGTTTTATAACAAAGGTCTTTTTCGAAAGTTTAAAATTATTACACAAGCTCCCCATTCAAAAGGAATAAGAGAACCGTCAAGAGCTCTTATCTCTATATGAATTTCTTGAATATTTTTTGATAAAAGCGCTCTATATTGAGGATTTAAAAACACTTCTTCAACAATATCTCCAGGATTACCTTTTACACCTACTAATCTGAGAACAGGAGCTGAACTGTCACCAATAACTACAGGGCTTATTAATCCTGGTGCAAGGACCTGTAACATACTAAAACCACCTGTTAAATCACACGAATAAGTGGAAATATCTTCGTCGTAAATCAGATTTTCTTTAAACCCCATAATATACTGTAACTGTGAAGACACTTTTATCGAATTTACAAATGCATGGTTTACACGCCACTTGAAGAGTTCGTCGTCTTTGAATTGAATACTGACATATTCTTTTGTTTTGGCTTTATGCACCCACCAAGTTGCATATTCTTCTGTCACATCTGGATCAGTATTATTTCGTATTGATTCATGGTTGTCAGCACTGTAATTATTTAAAAGTTCAGATATTATTTGTATAATATTTTCCGGCTTTTTTAAGAACATTTTTGGTAAAAATATTCTGTCTTTGTCACCATTTTGCCAATTAATTTGTAAATATTGTTTTTCTATTGTAGACATTGTTGGCCAAGTTCTAGCATAAGTCAGGCCTGTTATTGCCACATCCCAGGCACTTTCAAATTGTAAATTACGTGGTAATCTTACAGTAAAAGAGTTTGATTTATTTCCTTCAACAGCGGTGTTTGAAGGTAAAATAATGTCAAAAGAAGCCATATTTTTTTTCAGTAAACCAGTACAGATTTTCTTGGGCTTATATGATTTCATTTTCTTTAACCCAACGAAATTCATTGTAACCAAGGTACTGAATATAATATTCAGTTTCACCCTTTTTTGTTTTTCGAGTTTTTAAAATTTCAATACGGTAGATTGTCTCTGAATCCTGTTTAACTTTACAAAGCTCATTAGCATAAAACTGTCCTCTGAGGACATTTGATTTATCATCAATTAGCCTGTATGTCACAGGATTTTTCAATTTTTCTACAGCATGTACTGTAACAATTTCATCGCCAAAAGTTGGATAATAGCCTTTGTGAAAAACCTTCTTTACGTTTGCAACTCGAACTTTATCTCCAATTTTGAAACGGGGAAAAGCTGTATCAACCCCATCACTATGAAGTCGTCGTCGCAACGCTTCTGCATTTGAAAAATTTACGGTATCAGGGGCGACCAGGGTTTTTGAATTTACGGTTGCATTCAAGCTTTTTACAACCTTCGATAAATGTTCAAGCCATCGTAGAGACCCTGTGTCTATGAAAATTCGATACAATTTCCGTTTAATACGTCCGATAGCGTTTTCTGCAAATGCTGTATGTGTCAATGGCGACGAAAAAATATTTTTCTTAATAACATGTTTGCTTTCAAAATATGAGAGCATCTGTTTTGAACAAAATTCAAGACCCTCATCACTTTGTATTGTCCAAGGTAATACAATTGATTGTTTAAAAATGCGCTCAAATGCTTCTTGCATATGTGTGCTCGATTTCGATACAACATGAGTTGCGTAAATCATTCTGCTTAAAATATCTACACAAACTAAAAAATAAGGAATGTCGTCATTGCTGTCTTTAATAGCAGCCATTACAGCCAAATCAGCTTGCCATTCACAATTGTATCCGACACCAATGTAGCGCAATCTTTTAAATTTTCCAACAGCGCGTTTTTGAAGAGTATAACTGCGCTCCCCTCTTAGAAAATTTTGAACATCCGCGCGTGTTACATTCTTTTTTTTCTTTTTTGCTTCAAGATACAATTTTTGAGGAGAAGAATAACCTCCTGGACTTTCAATATCGGTATAAATTCGTTTCAAAAGTTTATTCATATTTCAAAATTTAAAAACATTAAGCGTCAAAAATTATTTATATATGTTTCACCACAATTGTGGTTTCCACCCCGATCCACTCTGAGTGTTTAAAAAAACTTTAAAAACTCTATCTGCTTTTAATCGTTCTTCTAATTTTGCTGAACCAGCAGGTGCCTTGCTTTTTTTGTCATTTAATAACCACGTAATAGTCGCTGTCAAGTCGCTGCCTTTAATTTGCTGGCCACTATCATTTAATATCTTTCCATTTTCTGTTACACCAAACAGTTCCCGATTTTTCATAATTCTCTCATACCACCTTGTAAAACGATCTTGTTCTGCATTTTGAGTAGCTTGAACATTAGATTCTGTAGTTGAAACTGCTGGAGTCCCCGAAACAACAAGATTTGGAACAGATGAAATAACGGATGTTGCTGTCGAATCAGAAGCTTTATTTACTGTTAAGGCATCATCACTATCGGAATCACTTGATTCAATTTTTGGCAAAAGTTTTTTACTTTTTTGCAATTTCTTAATATGTTTCTTATGCACACCAGCATGAAGTATTCGAGTTGGGGCTGGGGCTGGAGGTAAATTAACAATTTCTACTTTTGCAGGCTTATTTATTTGTTCATTCAAAATTTTGCGCTCTTTTCTGTTGTTACTTAATAAAAGCTTTTCCATGTTGAAATCATCAATGGCTTTTACTGAATCTTCAGATGGTAATTTGGCTTTGCAATTTTTCAAAAGATTTTCATAAACATGGTATGGAATAGTGATCATTTTCACTGCAGCACTCATAATTTTTCAACAGCACTTTTAGCAAGTTCAATTAATACAGGCGTTAAAACAGCAGCCAAAAAACCAACACCTGCCCCTTGCTGTTCTAAAATTTTTCGTGCAGATTTTTCAGTTTTTGTTCGGGAAAGTTTTCTTAATAAGGATGAAAATGAAATTAACTTGTTACGTTGAGATTTCGTTAAACGAAGTCGAAACTTTAATAAATTTAAGCAAACTTCTACAATAGTTAATATTTGTTCACTCGAGCTGTTTTTTAATAAAATTTTTTGTTGTTTAGCACTGCGAGCAACTCTTAAAGAGTTTAAAAAATCTGAATGTCTTACAACTCTTTCACCAAGCTTCATAAAGAATCGCGGCAACGATAAGTAATCAAATTATCGCCTTTAACAGAAAAAATACAAGTTTTAAGTCTTGAATCCTCAGACGTTTCAGGATGATTGTCAACCAAAATATACGAATAAGGTTTTTGACATGCATCCTTATATGCGTCAATCATGTAACGCCAACGTTTATTAAATAATTGCAAAGCAAGTGTTTTTATTTGATGC
This sequence comes from Panagrolaimus sp. PS1579, assembly GCA_901779485.1. NCBI lineage: Eukaryota > Metazoa > Nematoda > Chromadorea > Rhabditida > Panagrolaimidae > Panagrolaimus > Panagrolaimus sp. PS1579. The sequence continues at coordinate 6,501 of CABFKQ010022220.1, forward strand.
ATACCAATCATATTTTTCATAAAAATATAATAAATAACATTTTGTCTGGCTATGCGCGTTTCTTTAGTGTACAAACTTTGCTGCAAATAAATAATCGAACAAGGATAATTATGACAGCCGACAGTAAAAAGAGTTGAAAGCCAATCTCCAGAGATAACATTTATCAGATCGTCAAGGACTACAATAAGATTGTGTTCACGGGAGAGCTTTTGGATAAGTTCCAGAGGTGGTACGCCCTCATAAAGCTGAATATTGTCACAACCTTGATATCCCATTACAATATCGTTAACAACACCATAAGCATACAGTATAAAGTCTGGAGGTTTATCAATAAGCACATCTTTGTATTTCAACAACTCTCTTGTAAAATAGCTTTTGCCGCTCATCGTTCCGCCGACAACACAACAGGTGAAAGGCCACCGTAGCATTCTTCAATCTTGTTTGTCCCACTGCGGTTGGAACCCTTTTATGTAAAATAAATGCATATAAGAAACAGGCTTTTTTCAAATCTTTTTTTCAGGCATGGTTAGAAAAATCCCCCTTTTGAGTTTTCTTTGTCAAAAAGATAATCCTGACGTCAAGGATATTTCGACTTTACGATGGAAATTAGCTGGCCGTTCAACATGTGATGAGATTGTAACAGAGCTTCGTAAGCCTGGTTACAAAATTGTTATTAGTGATAACTATAGCCCGCATATGAAGGTATTTTTTAAAATGTGGAATGAAAAATATTTTTATTTTTTAGCCTCGTGAAATAAATTTCACCGATTTTACCAATACAAATGCATTTAACACTTATGCTCTTGGAGGCCTGTATTCAATCAATGTCATGCAATACATTTTTTGCAAATTTAAAATCAAACTCCGTTACCCGTACCTTCCCTTGTTGGTATCTACAGTGCCAAGTGGGAATCATCAAGAATATTATGGTTTGGAACTTCTCGATATTGTTTTTGATGCTTAAAGATTTTGTAATTTAACAATAAAATTTTTACAGCTTTTATTTTTGAATTAGACAATAAAATTTCACAAAAACGATTTTAAATGGTTGAAAGTTTCGTTCAAGTTTTTTGGGCATACAAATCCTGTAAGAATAATCTTACCAGTGTTAAACATTAATATTGAATGTCCTTTTAATTTAAACTGCAGTGCACTAAATAATTCCGGTTCATAATGACAGCTTTCAACGTTTTTTAAAATGAATGAGCCGTTTTCAAAGTCTGCTTTTATTTGATTAAGATTAAGAGAATGATTCATTTTGAAACATGCAACGACATTTTGGGGCTTCCATTCTTTCATAATTATAGGAACCTTTAACAGTTTTCGTAATTTACGGACTAATTTTTTACACGTTAAAAAACAATCAACAATTGATTTACAGCCGCAACAAACAAATTTGCCATTGTTGAAAATTAAAAATGTACATTTTGGGTTTTTTTGTCGAAGAATTAAAGCGCCAAATTTACTAGGGTTATATTCGACATTCCATAGCGATGTAGCAAGATTCGTCAATTCCAAATGTCTTCCAACAGAAAAATTTGCAACAACATTTACAATATTTAGATTCCTGATTGATTATCGAAAAGTTACAGAATTAAGGCCCTTTATACCCCCAAGGCAAAACAAATAAATCAGGAGTGGCCACGCCTTTTTTAAAGCTGGCTCTCCATTTCTTAACATTGTCAACATTAAGTAATTCTGCTTTTTTATTTCGCTTAATATTGTTATATGGAATGTCAATGGTTTCAGGATTTTTACCATCACGACTAAAATTTAATATTTTTAACAATAAGTCATAAGAAAAACATACAATTTTGCCAAAATGTGATTTTTCAAATTTTCATAAGTTAAAAGTTGTGTTGCACTGTATGTGAGCGGAAAACCACGAACTTTAAGATCGGCCGAAATTGTGCCATCTTGTGCTTCCAAAAGTAAAGCATAATTTTTGGGGCCTTAAAAACTTTGTTAGAGCATAATAAAAAAACCAAAACTAACCCCCACAAACAAATTCAAGGATTTTTTTATCAGAATATTCTCTGCTCATTTGACCTAAATATTTGCCTTCGTTGAGCGGCTTATCATTTTTACCAATAACATAGCAAATGGAATCGGTGTCGACTAAAAATTACGAAATTAAAAAAATTTTTTTCTTGTGAAAAGGGTCTATTACCATACAATGGTTGTTTTACTTGCTCCAGATATTCATACAATTTTAAACGGGCAATTGATGTTACAAAACATGCAACAGGTAGACAAGTTATTGAAGATTCTTTTCGAAATTCTTCTTTTGTCTTAACCGTTATCCTATCTGTTGTTTCATTTAAATGAACAAAATCAATAATATCAAGAGTTGGATCAGACATTATACTATGAAATTCCGCAGGAGTTTTTGTAATTTTAATCTAAATTTTACCCAATTAAGGAACTCTTACAGCAAATGTTACCATTGAAAGATCTTGTCTTTGGCAAAGCTGAAACAAGAATAATAAAATCGAAATTTGGTTTTTAAAATTTTGATCATCAAGCACAGTTATTCCGCCCTTTTTTTTTAAATGATGAAACTTACATAAGGTTGCCGAGAAGTTGCTCCCTTTGAAGCTTTCTTTTTTGGAATAATCAAAGTATTCAAATTTACAGGACATTGAGGTTTTCCAGCATTTAGTTCATCCAATCTTCGCTCCAATTCAAGCCTTGAAGGAGAATGTTTTAATCCTTCTGCAGATCTCCAAAAAAGTGTTGCCCCACATAAATCAATTAAAGTTCCATCTTGAAGTTGATTGGATTCATCAAGTTTTAGGCTGCCACGTTTTTGTGAGGATCGAGTTTCTCTCAATGAATAAATATCTCCATCAACGCTCACTTCTCTCCATTCATACATTTCTGATGTAGAATTTTCAGTTGAATCATTTGAACCACCATTATTCATATTTGTAATTTCATTATTTCGATTTGGATGTAAAATTAAAACTCCATTCGTTGTAAGACCATCATATTCACCATTTTTCTTTTGCCATTTTGTTGCTTTTTCACCTAAGAAAATATTTTTTGATGAATCAAATCCTGCTGCATATACATAAACTTTAGATGGCTCTTCTCGATCAGCTAATATCCGGCATGCATATCGTGAAATGGTAGATGAAATTGGTCGATGATGACCATGATGATTATTTTGTGAATTATTTGGTCGAACATTATTATTTCCACCAACTGGGGATAATACCGCATGTGGACCAGCTTCAAGCCATGTATCAACAATTGAAAAATCTATTTGTGGTTCACTTGAACGACCAACCTAAAAAATTGTTTATTAAGAAGATTGAGTGTTTAAAATATGAAAAAATATATTACGAAAAGCGAAAGTTAAAAAAAGAGGCCATAATTTTAATAAAAGCAAATATGAGTTAAAAACAAGAAAATTTACAATTTTAGAAAAAAAGGGAAAAATAAAAAATGGCAGGGGGGAAGTCGTTAAAAAAAGTAATTTTTTGGAAATGCGTATTCAAAAGTAATAAAGATACAGTACAATTTTAAAAAGCACTTCAATTTTTTTTCACAAAAAAGCCTACCATAAATGGAGTGATAAAAAACAGGATATAAAAAATAGCAAAATTTAAGATTTGCAGAAGCCAAGAAAAGAAATTGACATCGTAAATGTCGTCAGCAAAAAGAGGGCAACAACAAATCCAAGATAATCTCAAAATAAGATATGAAAAAGAAAGAAAGGAAGGGAAATTGTAATAAAGTGAAAAATAATGAGAAGAGTTATACTACAAAAAAACAAAACAGAAAAAAAACCTAATAGTAATTATTATAAAGTAAAAAAATGACGATGGGGATATAGCTATAAGAAGAGAAAGGGGAAAAAATTGAAAATTTTAGCGAATTACGTGGGCGTTTACACTGACGGCTGCTTCTTGCTTTTGCCTTTGGCCAAGCCAAGCGTGAGGCAAGTTTTGTCCGCAAAAAAAAGAAAAGTAAGCAAGTAAAAGCAAAGGCAAAGACAAGAGAGTAAAAGAAAATATTACGAGAGAGAGAAAGTATATGTATGAGTGTATGAACTCTGAAGCCTTTGTAATGCTTCCTAAATGCAACGGTATGTATTTGTGAAACAACACTGAGAGAAGCATAAGAAAGAAAGGAAAAAAAAAGTTTTAAAGCAGCTGAAAAAAAAAGAAAACTTTTACGCTTTTCGTTTTTTTTCTTTCTCGCTTGTTTCAATTTCCGTGTCATGCATTATTGAAGGAAGAAAAAAAAATGCAACACTGGGTTGCGTGCGTCTGAAACATTCGAGCAAGCCATTTTTTAAAAAAAAATATGCAAGCCATGATGTCCCTGGTGTTACTGACTGAGAGTTCACTCTGCATCAAGAGGGTCAAAATAATATTGTGAAATATAGGAGAGACAAAAAAAGGGATGCATCATCAAAATAGTTGTCGATGGTTGCAGATAGGACAAGGAAAAAAAGAGAAAGAAGAAAAAAAAAGAAGAGAAAAAGCTTGTGCTTGCAGACACACCCTATCAAAGAAAGCATTTCCTTCTTCTTCTTTTTTTGATTTAGAATATTGCCACATTAGCAGTGATTGGGGAAATTTTCTTTTTAGCTGGGCCAGCAGCTGTTAAAGAGAGAGAAACAACAAAGCCAAAAAAAATCGCCAAA
>CABFKQ010022316.1:0-11087 GCA_901779485.1 Panagrolaimus sp. PS1579
CTGCTGAACCGCTCTTCCGATCTAAAAAGTCATTTTTTTCTGACAGAAAAAAATGACTTTTTTTGTCAAAAAAAAAGCGCGTCAAAGTCCCTAATTAAATAAAAAAAGAAAACAATCAACAAAATCATAGTCAATTGCAGAGATGCCAAAATAATTGATACTAAACAATAAAGAAATATATTCAAGATTAATTAATCACTTCCAGAATGATGTCGTTTCCGTTTACGTTCTTCTGAAATCAAATGATTAACTTGTTTACTATGTAGAAAGGACGGTGAAACTGTTAATAAATCACTGTTGAAAAGTTATTTATTTACATCAAAAACTACATCTTCCATCGAACAAATAAATTTTTTAGCTCTATTACTAAAACCTGCTATCTTCTCAACTCCTCAAAAATAACTTTTCAAACATCGCTTCATGAAAAATTACTTTTGTAGGAATAAAAATTGTAAAAACTTTTCAACAATTTAACAATTTCACCGTTGGAAAAAAATACTAACCTTCAACTCTGACAGTAAAATCAAATTCTTGATCAGCTCCAAGATAAGAATCACACATAAAATATAACTTGTACTTGTGTTTACCAATTTCAGTTGGATTGAAGACGAGTTCTTGACTTGCTTTACTATTAACAGGCAGCCTTTTGATACATGATAGAGTATTTGCTTCAACATCACCAATAACAAGCCACCATCCTTCATCTTTTCTTTTAAGTGGATAAAATGGTGCAACAACAGATGGAGCATAACCATTTTCATCATTTTCTCGTTCAAGTCTTACTGTAACTGTAACAGAATCACCAGGTGCAACTTTTGACGTCGATACTTCATGTTCAACTTCAATTGATGGATAATTATTACAAAATCTTGCAACATCTGCTAATTCAGCTCTTGACATTTGAAGAAGATCATTTCTTTCATCATCATCCAATTCCAATAAATTAAAGATTGAATCAACGCCCTAAATTAAAAGATATTAGGTAAAAAAATCACAGTATCCATCAAATAAACAACAAACCTTTTCTTTACATCTTTCAAGTAATGCAGAATTTGCATGTGGTAATTGTTTCATATAACTTTCATGTGAAAACATTGCTTGTGTTAACATCTGTGATAATTCCATTGCATGAATTGCAGGGGTTAACCATCCATTACTTGATAAAACATCAACACATGCTTGAGTTAATCGAGTGGCTTTTAATACAATAAATTCAATATCTTTGTTAAGTTCTGCAGACAATTGAATACGAGCAAGATAAGCATTGAGTAAAAGAAGAACCTTTGTATGTGGATCAGACCAATTTTGATTTTTCAAAGCATTCGGAAGTTTTTCTGCTAATTTTTTAAGGATGACATCTTCCTTGTATCGAACAGGGAAATTTGCAAATTCATTTGCATTTGAAATAATTTCAAGTAAACCACGAGTTTTAGTTTTTGGTTTGAGAGAAAGTGAAAAGAGTTCTAAAAAACGAAACATTCATTAAATATATTTAAAAAGAAACAAACCGATAGTAGCATAGCTGATATAATAATATGATGCAATCATTCCCAAATTCAATGGTAAAGTATCCATATCATCTTTAATTGCAATACATTGACTATTTTCCAAATCTTTAAGAGTATTTTCAACCAATTCTGATAAAGCTTCAGATAAATGCCGATGTGTAACACCTTGAAGACTGTAATAATTTGGATTTTGTGTCATTCGACGATATAAAAATGTCCAAGTTAGATAATCTACAGCATCTTGTTTATTTTCAATTGTTTTTGTAACAATTTCTGCATTAAAATGATCATGTAAGCATGTATCAAGATGTGATTCAATTGGTAATGGTTCATATAAGAATTTTTTGAAGAAATCTTTCTTTGATGATTGACACATTAGCACACATCGAGCATCTTCATCTTGCCCAGGACGATTTGCAAGTCCAACCATATGTAGCACATCAGCAACTGGATAATCTTCATAAACATGATGTTGACCATTGTATACTTGAGTATCCATAATAATTACAACATAAGCAGTTGCACGAACTTGATAACACATTGTTCTTGGGACAATTAAAACTTGAATGGAACCAGATGAGAATAAAGTTTCAGCAATTTCTACATCACGAGATGAAATTCCTTCATGAATAAATCCAACACCTCGGCTTAAAGTTTCTCGTAATGAATCATCATGAACACCTTCCAAAATTGCTTGAAAATCTGGATCTTCTGCATTAACATGTAAAAATCGATGTGATTGCCTATCTGCAACAGCATAGGTAAGAAGATCAACAGCAGTTGTACGAGTTTGACGACGAGATGGAACAAAGATAAGTGCAGGCTTTGGACGAACTTTACCACCATGTCGAACAACAGCAGAATACACTGGACGAACCATTGCAGCAAGTCGAGATGCAGTATGCGAAAGATTAAAACCTTGAATATAAAGTTCGAGAGGAAGTGGACGAGCTGATGGTGGAAAATTAAAGATATTTGTACAACCAAGCCATTGACAAACATCTTTTGCATTTGCGAGTGAAGTTGAAAGTGCAATAATTCGAAGTTTTGAATCAAGTTGTGAACTCATATACCGCATTCTTGAACATACAACCTCCATTGTTGGCTAAAAAGAAAAAAAAAACGATAGCAAAAAATCAAAGCTACAGTAAGCTAAAAAACTTACCCCAGTATATGAATCACCCATCATTTGAAGATCATCAGCAATAAAAAGTCGAACAGCTTGTACATTTTTTCGTTGCTTCCATCTTCTTGATACATTGTCCCATCGATCTGCAGTTGAAATAATAACATTACCACGTTGCAATAACTTTAAATCCATTGTTAATTCACCAGTTAGAAAAACAAAAGTTTTGTCGAGAAGTCTTCCAATTCTTGAATTCCATTCTTGATAAACATTTTGTGCAACTTCTTCATTCAACGAAACATAGACAGCTTTTTGTTCTGGATTATTTTCAAAATGTCGTAGAAGTGCAAATTCAGCACATGTTAATTTTCCAGAACCATTTGGTGCACCAATAAAAACATTTTCATTACTTTCAAAGCATGCACGAAAGACTTGAGTTTGAATTGGATTAAAAATGCTAATTCCTTTCTTATCAAAGATTTGTGCATATTCTGGATTATTAAGAGCAGAAATTGGAAGTGGTTGAAGATCAAGAAGTTCTGTTGGAGGTGGATATTTATCAGGAAGAATAAGATGACGGAATGAAATTGGAAGAATATTTTCACTTCCCAACCATCGATCAGAAACAATTCGAACATAATAAAGTGGTGGAAGTGGATCAAAGACAGGAACAAACATTTTAATAACATGTTCATCAGTACAGTAACGCCTGAAATAGCTCAATTAAAGCTTTAAAACAATAACAAAAGTAAGCCTTATTTCTATTTAAAAAAATTAAAGTAAAAACAAAACTACCGTAGCAGAATATGCCCTCTCAGAAACCAATAACATTACTACCGTTAATATCAAAAACAACTTACTGTTTTAACAAGAAATATTCATGATGCAAAATATATTCACCATTGACATCTTCGATAAAAATCCAAAATCCTTCAGAATTACCATGAACTCTTTCATCCCATTGAAATTCTGGAGTAATTGAAAGTTCAAGCTTTAACGTTGATCGAGTAATTGGAACAACCATTGCTTGAAGTTCAATTTTTGGTACTTGTCGAATAAATTTATGCAAAGGTTTTCCCATTTTTGGCATTTTAATTAATTCACCAAGCTGATGCGAATCAAGATCATAGAGTCGATCAAATGTAAGATTTTTGTTATCCAAAACCTTTACAACATCTTGTGGAATCTTTTTAAATTGATGAAGTGGATTAAGTGATTGCCATTGACGAGTATTAACCATTTTACAAAGTCCAAGAACTTTAAGTGAAAGTGAAGCCCATTTTCTCCATAAAACAATTTCAAAGATAGCACGGAAAAGACGTCCAGCAGATTGCGAAATAAAAACCATATCAGATTGAAGAGCAAAGCCATCAAGTTTTAACTGAGAAATGTAAGCTTGAAGAAGGACATTAACTTTAGCAGACGGTTCATCCAATGATTCTCGAATTGGAACTGGAGTAAGTTCTGCAAGCTTCTGAAGTTCCATTTTTTCTTCTTCTCGAACATGAATATGTTTAAATTCAGCAGACATTGAAAAAATTCGGAAAAGATCGATTTCAGTTGCAGTTTCTTTCAAAAGTTTATTGTAAGTTTCCATAGATTCAAAGGAGCAATAATAATGTGATGCAATTCTTCCAAGTTCTGTTGCTTGAATAATTCCACTTTTTGGATCATATTTAACCAAATTTCCTTTATTTAATAAAGTACAAGCAGTATGAACAAAATTTGTTCGAGGTCCTTCAAGAAGTGTATCCCGATCAGCAACATCACCTTCAATACCATAAATATTTGGCATATTTATCATTCGAACATAAAGATATGTATAACCAAGCCAATCAATTGCTTCAGAGATATTATTAATTGTACCAAGAACAATTTCAGCATTTAACATATCAGGTAATTTCGAAATCATTTGTGATTCAACTGGTAGCTGTTGATTCATAAGAGAAAGATAATACTGTAATTCCGATGCATTTGTAATCATAATACCTTCACCTTGTGAATCATATTGTGGACGACCAGCTCTTCCCATCATTTGCATAACATCTAATGCTCCAAGTTCTGTCCAACAACCTTTTTCAGGATTATAAATTTGTGTACCTTTAATGATTACTGTATGTGCTGGAAGATTAACACCCCAGGCGAGTGTTGCAGTTGAAACCAAAACCTAAAAAAGAGAAAAATATATTACAGAGATTAATCAAATCTGAATCACAAACCTGAATATGTTTATCAGCAAACAAATCTTCAACCAATGTACGATCAACACGATTCATACCAGCATGATGGATAGCAAAGCCATACGATAGCAAATCTTTTAAATCATTATTTTTTGCCGATTCAACTTCAGTTTTCAAAATTTCAGCTGATGAAGTTCCTTCTCGAATAAAGTGAGATAAAGTATCTCTTTCCAAGCATAAATCTCGAATTGCTCTTGCTGTTTTTGCAGTTTCTTTTCTTGAATGTACGAATACCAAAATTTGATGTCTTCCAGCATGTTCCATAACTTTATCATAAACGACTTCATTCATTGCTTGATATCTTTTTAGCGCTTTCTTTTCAGTAATACCAATATATTCTTGTTGTAGCGGTACTGGACGATATGAATTATCAAAGAAGAATAAATGATCAGGATCAACACGAAGAAATGTTGCAACATCTTTGTAATTTGGAAGGGTAGCAGAAAGGCCAACAAGTCGACAATCTTCATGTGTTTGTTGACAATAGCGAATTGTTCGAGCAACAATAGATTCCAGAACAGGTCCACGATCATCATGTAAAAGATGAATTTCATCAATAATAATTAGTCGAACAAGCTGATTATATGCTCTTTCACCACCCTTTCTAGTAATAATATCATATTTTTCTGGTGTACAAACAATAATTTGTGTAAGCATAAATTGTTCTTTTGTCATTTGTTGATCACCAGTCATTTCACCAACCTAAAAAAATAACAAAGATTACAATAATACACATTCAAAAAAGGCAATTACCTCTAATCCATATGGTGCAAGTCGCTTCTTAAATGATCCAACCATTTCTTGTACTAATGATCGCATTGGTGCAACATAAATACATTTAAATTCATCTTTTCGAATACTACCATTTTCATTCATATGTTTTGAAACTTCACGTAAAATACACATTACAGCAACATTGGTTTTTCCAGCACCAGTTGGAGCACAAATAAGTAAATTTCCATCAGATTTTAAAGCTTTATCACAAATTTTTGATTGAATTCGATTAAGTGAAGCAAAGCCCTGAAAAGCATCTTGTGCCCATTTCGGTAGTCTATCAATTGGAATTAATTCTTCACCCTTTTCAAAAGGCTTTGGTTTTTGAGGTGGAATAATAACACTTTCATAAGTCTTCTTTTGAGTTTTTTCTGTACCTTGTGGAAGAACACATTTCTTATTACTGTTAAAATGTGATCCTTGTGCAAAAGCAAGTTCATCAAATTTAACAAGTTTTGGTTCATATGCTCCCATTGACATTGCTTGTTGTCCAGCCTCAGCATTTCTTTTAGCAGCAGCAGCTTTTTCTTTTTTATCCAATGTATCTTGAATGGCATCATCAACTTCAACATTTTTTAACTTTCGTAAAATTGGTGATAAATCTGTATTTGCTGACATTTCTTGTTCAAGTGCTTTCTTTTCTTCTGGTTCAGCTTTTGCAAGTTTTGTACAATATAAAATCATAAGACGATTTTGAACCAAGATTTTAACAAGATCAAAACGATCCTTTTCCCATGCTTCCAAAACATCATACAGTTTATTTTCACAAAGTCGAAGCTCATGTTCATGTTCAAGGATATCCAAAATCTTTTGTTCTTTCTTTTGTACTTCAACTTCATCAATCTTTAACACATTTGACACTTGTCTTGCAATCCATTGAGCATTAATTTCACGAGGATGTAATTGTTGTCGACGACCTTTTGCTTCTGTGACATCATCTTCGGCATTTGTACGTTTAAGGGTTTCTTCAACATCGGCTTCAACGCCTTGTTCATCATCATCTTCGTCATCTTCATCACGAATTTCTGTTTCCATATCACCTTTATCATCGTCATCCTCTTCATCAAATCGAACTCCAACAGTTTCTTCAACGTCTTCTTGATTTTCTTCTGCATCGTCTTCCAAAACAAAATCTGTAACCTTTTTGGATAAATTTACAAGCAGCGCATATCTTTCATCAGGTTGTTTATCAATAAGTTTTTCAATTTCACGACGCTTTTCTTTTTCACGATATGTATCATTTTTGAGGATTTTTAAACATTCATCTACCGCACCATGAAGAATTTCACGAGGCTGAAAAAGAGTATCGGTTAAATTCTTATAGATATTAATAAAAACAAAAATCTTACATTATCTCCCAAAGCATCAAGCATAAAATCCAACAAAACTTCAAAAGTTTGTCGAGTTTCTTGTGTACGAGGCTTATATAAGCCAGCAAGTTCTGCATCACCGGAAACAAGAACACTTGAAGCAACTTTTATTTCATCTTTACTTGATTTCTGCCTAAAAATGATACATATTACTTTAATCTTTCATGTAAAAAAATAAGCATACCTTTTAGTTTGTTTCTTCTCTTGTGGTGCAGCACCTCTTTGAAATTTATCACCCATTTTAACTCCCGTTAAAATATCCCTATTTAAAGGCATTACTTCACCGGTTGGTTCATCACGGCTCCGACGATCTGTATAATTGTAATCAACTTGTAATACCAAATTACTGTTCTAAAATGTAACAATTATTAAAGCTAAAACAAACGGAAAAGAAAGCAACAGACCTGTCTATATTCATATTGTTGACTACGAGCAATTTCATCTGCCATGGTTACTATCTTTTGTAGGTTCTTGAGATCTTTTAGTTAGTAATACCCGATAATGTAGATATTGTTCGTCCTTAACTGATAGATATTAATATTATTTTTGATAAACAACAAATGATAAACATAAAAAAATAAAATTGGATAACTTACTAAGAATGAAACACAATCTGCACATTCATCTGCTTCACCAAATCGACCTAATGGTACAATTTTATCCACTTCCATTGCTGATGGTCCATCAGTAAGCATTTGACTAAAATCTGTACGAATAACCCCTAAAAAGAACAAATTTACACAGATATATCACATGAATAAAAAACATACCAGGAGCAATTGCATTTACCCGAATATTTCTATGTGCTAAATTTTGGCTTAAAGATTTATTAATACCCAATAATGCTGTTTTCATTATACTATAAGCTCCAATTCCTTCAATTGGAGAATACCCGGCTACAGAAGATACCTAAAAGTTTAAATAAAAATTATATTAAGGAAAGCGGATAAAAAAAACTTACAAATACAATATTTCCATTTCCTGATTTTTCTAAATGCGGCACAGCTTCTTGTGTAAGTAAAAATGCTGAACGAACGTTTACTGATAAAAGTTTATCCCATTGTGAATCTGTTACATCTATCAATGAACCATGTGTTGGATTTACAGCTGCATTTGATACAAGTATATCTAATTTACCATATCTGAACAAGCACAGTAAAATAATAAATGCAAATAATAATAATTGAAATAATACCTTTCCATTACATAATTAATAAGTTTCTTTCTATCATCGTCAATTCCAACATGAGCGACAATTCCACCACATTCAATGCCTTCATTTCTTAAAGCATGTATTGCATCCTAAAAATAGCAAAAAAATTAGTTTACGAAGCCCAGATAAGAGAAACAACTTACATCAACATTCTTCTTTTTACGACTTGAAACCACCACAGAAGCACCATCCATGCCCAAGCGTTTTGCAATAGCAAATCCAATGCCTTTTGTGGAAGCAGTTACAACAGCTACACGATCAGTTAGAAATTTAACGCTACCCATTCTAAATTTTAACTCTAAAAAATGAATGATAGAATACAGTAATCTGGACAATAAAACATAAAAAAACCAAAAATTTGGAAAGACGACGTAAATAAAAAGTCTGGGAATTTCGCGTAAAAATAAAGGATGTGAAAAAAAAATATTAATCAAAATAAAAATGGTCAGATTATTTAAAACCGATGGTCATAGATCAGCGGAAGCAAAAGTTACCATTTTTTTCTTCGAAAAAAAATTTTTTAACCGCGTGTTCTTATTTTTTAAAGCTATTTATAAAAGAAAGTTTGAAAAAAAAAGCAAAAACAGCAGGAAAAAAAGTGTGACTTCATGCGAGTGCTTAAGTCCTCAAGCCTACATAAAGCTTAAAAAAACAAAGTGCCCTAAACTTAAAAAAATTGGTGGCGGTTCTAAAAAGCAGTGAGACAGAAGCAAAAAAAGTGAACAATGAATGAATGTATGCGGTGCTCCGATAACCCCGCGTATCACACAAATAAAAAAATGGAAAGAAAGAAAAAGAAGAACGAAGCCGGACAGACACGTTTTTTTTGCAGCAAAAGAAAGGAAGGAAAAAAACAACACTAAAGAATTTGTCTATTTGGTTAATAATTTTGAGTAGATACCCGTGCAATACACATGAACTAGGATAAAATTGTTTTTCAAATATTTTTGCTGTTGTAAAAAAACGTTGTTGAAGGAAAATACCTATATCATAAGGTCAACTTGATAAGTAAAAAATGTTAAGAAACTTTATCATATTTTTAAGCAAAAACAAATATATTTTTGTGCATAAATATTTTTTGAAATTAAATTTTGTTACTGAAGAAGAAAAAATAGTTGTTGAAGTCATGGGTATATAGAAAAAAAGTAGTTGTTTGCTTTTAACTAAAAGGTTAATTATTTTTAAGTATTAATAGGTCCACGTAAAAGTGGATCACCAGTAATTGTTGGAATAACCAAATCATCCATATTTGGGAGAACGACATGTTTTGCAAGAATTAATTTAACATTTGATTCCATAAAATCACTCAACATTGAAATATCAATTGTTCGATCACCAATTTGTGGAACAGTCTTAATTTTCATTTCAGGTGGTGATCGAAAACCATACCTATAAAATTTTGTTTTTTAGTATTTTTGAATGTCGTAAAAATGGAGATTAAGAAATAAAAAAATATCTGGACTTACCAAATTCGATCTGATGGTGGTGCAGGAATATTTACAGCTAAAGTTCCATGAACATAAGAAACATCAACATTAATTGTAATAGTTTTTGCAGAAATTTTTTCAATTGTTTTTCGAACTTTTTTAATTTCAGTAAATTTTTTAGCTGCCTTTGAATGTGCAAATCGATCAACAATTCCCAAAAGTTTTCGAGCAGTCTTTTTTCCAGTTCGCTTCTTTGAACGAACTTCAATTTTATTTCCAAAATCTTCATCTGGTGAAAGTTCAGGTGAAAGTGGAACATCTTCATCATAATATTTATTTGGAGTATTCCTCATTGAAAGCATTCGCATTGCATGTAAACCATCTGAGCTTGGGGCCATTAATGTTGGATCCGGAGTTGATTGAATCTTCATTAAATCACAATGTGTTTCCATTGTCATTTTCATACTTCCTTCATATAAAATTTCAACATCCAACCAAATTCCCCATTCATCAACAGATGGTGAATAAATTTTTGTTACTTTTGGTACTGCAGTTCCCATATCAATATTTGTTAAAAGGAGTTCATCCATAAAATGTGGAAGCTTAAAAAAAGGGATTTAAATCCGGATTTAATTGATTTTAATGATTTGTCTCGAACCAAAAATCTGATTCAGAGACATTATCCTGAATCAGGGAAGATTCGGAAAAATAAATCTCAAAAAATTGGGATTTGAAATTTGCGCTGCTACTCAGAGATGGGCAAACGCGCAGCGCGCACACGCGCGCGGTTCTGAAGGACGCGCAAAAAAAAGTGAAAGGCGTGCAAAATACCGCGTTGCTATTTTTTTTAAAACAGATTAAAATATCTGACTAATGTTGCCAAACTATTGATTAAGAGCTGTTAAATGGTTTTTTAAAAAAAAATTTGCAAAATATTGAACGCGAAAGTGAAAGATAAAAAAAGAACGCTCGCGCGTTGCGCGATGCGTTTGCCCATCTTTGTTGCTTCTTTTACCGGCACAAAAACAACTTACATGAAGTGTTGCAATTTTAGTTTGAGCTTTTTTACGAATTAAATCGATCCATCCATCATCCCTTGCCAAATCATAAAAAATTCTTGTAGTTAACAAATTTGCAACAACAACAAAATCACTTGTTGCATAATGAGCTGGCTGATTCCAAATTTGCTTTCCTAAATCCATTATCACCAGATTTTCTTGTGGACGAATAATACTATTCCATAAAAATGAGCCTGCACCACTTGCTTCAGAACGATTATCATTAACAGATGTTAAAATATTATTTAATAAACGATTAAATTCCATTTCTTTAATTAAATATAAATAATATTCTCGATTAAAAGACGGTGGTAAATTTGGTTTTGTTCCAGATGGATAAAGCCAAATTTACCACCGTCTTTTAATCGAGA
>CABFKQ010022325.1:0-11082 GCA_901779485.1 Panagrolaimus sp. PS1579
AATGGAAAAAAGGTTTTTTGGTGGCTGTTGTTGCCTCAGAATTGTTATTTCTTTTCTCTTTTTTGTTTTGTGCCATATGGTTTTGGATTACAAAATGGGAATTAATTATAGCGATACAATAACAAAGGAGGCATATATAATGACTGAAAGGCAAAATATAATCGATATTTGCCCAAATTTTGCATTATTTTAAAAACAGCGACATTTTTTCTGTTTTATGAATTTTTTGGAAAACTTTTTTTTTAAATTTGACGAGGAACAGGAGTGACAGGAAGTTACTGCAAGTTTGAGATTAATAGAAAAATGCACAATTGAATTTACACGAGAACGAATAAAAAAAAGAGTAGAAAATTTTACTTAAAAAGATTGACACAAAAATGATGAATGACTAAGGAAAAGCAATGTTTTTATGCCAAAAAAAACCTTTTTTAAAAGATTGCATTTTTGTTTCTGTTTTAAAAAATTTTTGTTTTTGGTTCTTCTAATAAGCTTTCATTATTTTTTAGATGGACATTTTATGTTGTTTTGCCATCAATTATAATTGGAGTATTATTTATTGGTGTTATATCATTTTGTCGACAATCTCGTAAAGGATCAATAACATTTAGTGCATTGGGAATTGTAACATTTATTGTAACATGGGCATTAATTGCATTAGTTTTTCCAATTACCGTAATTCATGCAGATATTTGTTCAACGCATGATGAATTTCTTAATCGACATCTTCGTCCAGAAGTTTATAAAGCAATGCAATTTTATCAAAGTTGTAAAGTTACAGAAAGTCATTCAAATGTTCCACCAAATTTGCCATTAAATGATATGAGTGATAGATTTATACAAATTCAAAATAGTGAAGGAAAATTAGAAACAATGCTAAATGCATTATTTAATAGCTCGGCTGAACTTACAGATGCCATGCAAACTTTTGAAAAAGATATTACACAATCTTTTAAAGCTATTGGAGCTTTAGAATCTACACTTTCATGTTATTCAATGCAAAATGATGTAAATGATGCAAAGAATGGAATTTGTCATGATGCTGTGTAAGTTTTTTACCTATTTCATTAAAGATCTAATAATGTCAATTTTTTTTAGAATTGGTTCATTTGTCATGTTTCTTTCAACTCTATTACTTGGATTCTTTATGTTTATTTTGTTATTAGTTGTTAGCCAAACGTGGTATTTGTTTAATATAAAGTCAGTCTATAGCGATGCAAAATTTTTCGTGTAGTGATTGTAATATTGTTCTTTTTAATTTTTAGTCAATCTGATTATATTGAAGTTAGAGATGATGATCCATTTTATCGTCCACATCAAGATACCGTAATCCCTGCAGATATTTATGGAACACATGTTTTTAATCATCGTTCACGATTCCCACAAAGCTCGTAAGTATATTGCAAAACTGCTTTTTCTTTTAAAAAATTTATATATGTTCATTTTTTGCTGCTTTATCTTTCAAAAGCTTTTTTTGTATTTATTACAATTTCCTCGTTATTGTTATTATATTTTTTCGTTATTTGTTCTTTAATTAAAATTTTTGCGCTTTATCTTTTTCTCTCTCTATTTTATTCAGGGGCTTTATTTTTCGTTGTTGATCAATGCTCTCCTCTTTCTTTAATTTTAATGTTGATATATATGTTTTTTTCGTTAACAAAAAAAGTGAGGAGACCTGCTTTTGCTTGCTTTCATTGACTAATTTGAGATCAATGATTAATCAAAGCTGCATTTTTTTTTGTTGAAAAGCACGTGACTTTTATCTTTCTTTCTTGTCTTTTGATTTTTTTGTCAATAAACATGCGATTGAAAAATTGTGTAAGGAGGGATAAAAAAAATTCTGTCTTTTTTCACGTATTATTTTTCTTTCTCGATCATCACTTGATTTTTATTTTGCCTCCCTCAATTTTGTTTTATGTCTTCTTCTTTGGCCCCTCTATTGTTTGAGAGATGACCTTTGCTGATATAACTTTTTTGTGTTCTCTTTTTTCATTCATTTGATTGAAGTCTTTTTTTGCTGCTGCTTCGATTTGCACCAAAAAACTTTAATAATGTGATCCATAGATTTTTTACACGCCCAGGGGGATTTGATCCTTTCCATACGTTTTGGGCTACAAAAGTGCGCACTCACAACTGCGCTAAGAAATTTTGAGACAGATATCCTCCTTTAAACAAAGAAAAAATTCTGATTCATCGAATTTCTTCATAGAACTCACTTAAATTCAAAATATATAGTATCACTTCCAGCAAAAATTTTTACTCAACATCTTTGGAAATCCGGATATGAGTGGAATGAAAAATTATCAAAAGATGACGAAGAAAAATGGCAGAAAATTCTAACACATTGGAATCAAGAGGTTTCTTTCCCCCGCCAACTCCAAGTTATTACTGAAAAAACATATCAGCTTCACGTATTCGTTGACTCGTCTTCATTAGCTTATGCAGCAGTTGCCTACATCGTAAACCATGATCATCCCACAAATCCAAGTGAAATTCTCTTTTCAAAGAATCGACTTATGCCCATGGTTCAACAATCAATTCCACGTGGCGAATTAATGGCAATTCTGATTGGCACAAAAATGATTAAATTCCTTCGTGCTCAACTTGCAGAAAGACTTTACTTTACCTCCACCCATATTTGGAGTGATTCGAAATGTGCCTTACAATGGGTTATAAGCAAAAATGACAAGACAGTCTTTGTCCGAAACCGTGTACGTCAAATTCAAAGCTGCAAAGATGTTACCTATCGATATATCGGCACAAAAGAAAATCCTGCAGATCTGGCAACTCGGGGAACAACAATTAATGAACTCAGAAGCTCACACCTTTGGTTACATGGGCCAGAAATTCTTCGTGAACCAAAAGATTGGCCAGCTGGACTTCAAGAAGTGGACGTTTTACAACTCACTCCAGAGATTGAAACAAGTGCTGTAACAGCAGCTGTACAACGACAAGAAATTGAAGATGATAAGACTTATAACTCATCCATTGATGTTCGAAGATTCAGCAAATGGAACATTGTTGTTGGCTCAGTCATGATGATTTTACAGTTCCTTTCCATTTTATGCTTAAAAATTGGATTCAAAAATAAAAGCACAACACTTGGTGATTATAATGAAAAACCAACGACTCGACGTCAAAAAGCAATTTTGTTCTTGATCAAAGAAGCTCAAAATCGGGAACCTCCAACAACAAAACAACAACAAAAATTTCAAATGTACCTTGATACAAATGGATTATGGAGATGCAAGCACAGAATGGTGAACAATGTTTTGTACAATCACAACTCCTACTTTTTGCCTCCAAATGATCGTCTTACAACTTTGATCATCTTACACAATCACGAAAAACTAAATCATGAAGGGGTCAATGCTACACTGGCAATTATCCAACAACAGTTTATGATTCCAAAAACTCGTCAAAAAGTCAAAAGAGCTATCAAGGATAACTGTATGATATGCCGAAGATACCAAGCAAAACCTTACATTCAACCAGAGATGCCCCCTCTACCTCTTGAACGCATTACTCAAGAGCATCCATTCTTCAGAACTGGTCTTGATTATTTTGGGCCTTTATGGATAAAATCTGCTGGTGAACAACTGAAGATTTGGGTATTGCTACTCACTTGCTTTTGCACCCGGGCAGTTCATTTGGAAATCGTGCCAGATATGACAACAGATGCTTTCTTACGTGCCTTTCGACGTTTTTGTGCTCGAAAAGGATGCCCTCGATACATCTTATCAGATAATGCAAAACAATTCAAGCTTGCTTCTGAACTGGTTCAAGGAAATCTTCAAACGGTCCAACAACAAATGGTCAACAAAGGCATCACTTGGAAGTTCATCCCAGAATTAAGCCCGTGGATGGGTGGACTTTATGAACGAATGGTGGGCATTGTAAAAAATAGCCTTCGTCGAGCACTTGGAAAAAGAATTCTAACATATGATGAGTTATCCACAATTCTTTGTGAATGTGAAAATATTGTCAACTCACGACCTTTAACATATGTCCAAAGTGAATCGGGAGATCATATTCTTCGACCCTGCAACTTCATCTTCCCCCTTGAAATCTACAATCCAGCTGAAGAACTTGACACATCTGACACTGAATGGCTTCCATCAGCAACAACAGCTTCAAATTTGTGGAACAAGTGGAAACTTTCACAAGCAGTTCTAAATAAGTTTTGGACTCTTTGGCATACCGAGTATTTGAGCTACTTGAAAGAAAGAACACAATACATTCATCCTGCACCTCATGCCACAAATAAACAAGTACCAACGGTGAATGACATCGTACTCATCGCCACTGAATTTGCACCTCGAAACACTTGGCCGTTAGCAAGAATTATGGAAGTAAATGGATCTGGAACAATCCGCAGTGCAAAAGTTAAAACCGCAAACGGCAACATTCTTACTCGTCCAGTAAATGCACTTTTTTCTCTTGAACTTCCACTTGATCATTCACATAAAGATAATTCTGATCAACCTGAATCAGCAGCAACTCCAACAACTTCCAAAACAACTCAACAAACACAAGAAAATACTGTTGGTGGACCAGCTACCAGAACTCGAGGTCGTCTTCGACAACTTGCCAACAATGTTCAACTTATGGCCACCGTAATTTTGATCATGATGAACCTCACAACAGCAAATGCCATTAGCGGACAATGTACAAACTCTACAAAGTTAGCTCTCATTGCCCAACAAGAATGTGTACAAGATGGATTAAGAATTATGCAATACAACAACGGTAACAAATGTTGGGCTCAAACAACATGTCCAAATGGTCACATGCGTATTTCTTACACTGATGTTTGTGGTGAAAAATGTTCATGCCCCTCTTGGGCGGACGACTGTTCGTTTTACAATGGCACAAGAACAAAGATATCAACAAAAGATTATCCGCCATTGAAAGACATTCTACACGAATACACCGTCTCGATTTGCTCTTCGACTCTCACAGGAAATTGCAGCTCAACTCCGCAAAAAAGAAATGTTTTCAAAGTTCAGCTGTATGATGGCACAAACATTACTTTGAAATTGCTCCACTTGGTAACCGTCGATATTACAAAAGAAGATAATGCAACTTGCATAGGAACTGGTACAACAACTGGATCATCTCAATATTGTGCATTAAATTCATGCGCAAAAATTGGTCCACAAATCTGCTATTATCCAGAACCACCTCTTACTGAAATGGTCCTTGGAACTCTGCATATTCCAATTAAAGCATGGAGTCATTACGAAATCACTTATTATGACAAGAAAGAAGGAAAAGAAAAGTCAAATATTGCTTGTTCAACATGTCATGCAACTTGTGAAACTGGTGGTATAAAAATTGCATCTCCTCTTCCACTTTCTCCAGTAGAAATATGTGCTCAAGCGAGATGCTTTCAGTTCGTTCAAACAGAAGTACATGAACTCCTTCTTCTTCCATCCAGCTTAAAGATGTATGATCATGAAGTAAAAGTTACAGCATGGTATAGAGGACATCAAGTAATGCAACAATCTTTATCTTGTCCAGCTGATCCAATATGTGGACTCCTCACCTGCTTAATCTGCATGGATCGACTGAGAAACTTACACTGCACTCCAACGACAACAACCATTTTACTCAGCATTGTTTTTTTATCATGCATCATCGTCATCTCCACCCTTCTCACAGTTATATGTTGTTTATGCAAAACAACAGCAAAAGCAAAAACCGTCGTTCACAAAACATGGAAATGCTGTTGGAGATCAACAAACAGCACATCACAACCTCTTCTTCCCCAACGTCGTCGGATAAACAGAAAATCGAGAATCACAAAGACAGCTGCAACATTAGTCGTATTTTTATTGATGTTACCTCAACTTACTTCTTCCCTTGATTGCACAGCAACAACATCAGTTCAATCAAAGTCCCACAATTGCCTTGAAGATATAAATGGAACTTTAACCTGCACTTTCTCTGAAGCAACGACATTAGCACTAGTACCGAATGGACAACATACATGCTTGTTGCTGCACAATGACAAAGATATTCCGATGGGAACTCTAACTCTTGAAATGGAATCTTTGGTGGTCAAATGTAACCGAAAAAGTGAATTTTTTACCCGGGATCACAGATTTGAAACAGTCTCTTCTAAAAGATGTGCAACACAAGGAGCGTGCTCTGGTAATAAATGTGAAGGTATAAAAACAACAGACAGCTGTAGTGAATTTTCAAGTGCAGTAAACAGCGCCCCAGGTCATTTATTTTGTGAAGCAGCATGTGGATGCTGGGGATGTTCATGTGGGATATGTACAAGTGCATGTTTATTCTACAAAGTTTATGCCGTACCCACAACAACAACCATCTACGAAGTCTTCTCTTGTCCAACATATTCAACTACAGTATCCTTCAAAGCAAACTTACACTTGGGAAACACATCTGATTCAAAATCATTTCAACTTGAAAACGCAGCTGAATCTTGGAACAATATGAAATTTGAAGTAATTGCATCTTCGATACCACCCATACCTTTATTGGCATCAAGATTTCTCCAAAACTTGGATGATAGGGGAACAAGGAGCATTGGAACGTCTGCAGCAGGACAGCCACAGCCAGGAACCGTGGGACAATTGCAGTGTACATCGTGGGATAATGCCAAAGCATTTAATTGTTTTTTCCCCAGTTCCATCTGTAAATGCTCCAACGCTGATACTTCTGCCAACTGTATATGCCCTGCATTAGATCACCAACAATTAATTAATAGTGCTTCATCACAAGAAAAATTACCTATTCCTGTTGCAAATATGCTTCTACAAACAAGCAATAATGATTTGATTGCAAAACTTTCTGATAAAATTCAACTTTTGGTAACAACAAATAATCTTACTGCATCAATCCAATCAACAAATAATAAATGTAATGCCACCGTTTCAAAAATGAAGGGCTGTTATAAGTGTATCTTGGGCGCACGAGCAACAGTGGTGTGTACCACCAACTTTGGAACCACACTAGCACCATTAACCTGTATTGATAGCAATCAAAAGAAAATTTTGGACGCAACGATAAAATGCTCACCAAAAGGAGAAAATAATACGATTTCAGTTTTTTCATCAACAGCCACAATTAGAAGCACATGCACAATTTCTTGTCCAGGAGGGAGCGCCAGCATGTCCATGCATGGTGATCTCATTACCATTAACACTGAATCCAGCGCTATCAACATGACAAACACAAACATTGCAAATGACCACGAAAACACAAATTCAGCACTTCAACTTCCATCAATGCAAGATATAGCAACAACTTGGAGCACCATAATATCATCCATTTTGTCTTCCATTTTAAACCTTCCATTTAAAAATATACTCGTTTTGATAGTCATCGCTCTCATTGTCATTTTTGTTGCTTGTGTGGGAGTGTCGCGGTTTATCCCACGATAAACCATAAACCGCGGCATTTGCCTTTTTGTAAATCATGAGATAGTCGGCGTCTTTTTGGCGTGCGAACCGAATCGTGAGAATTCGGTTCCGCTTATCTCTTTTTTTGGTGTGTGAAACTAATATAATAATTTGCTATATAAGCGTTATTCTTTTATTGTAATATTCATTCTTTTAAACTTATACGGTAATAAACTGTTAAAGCATTCTACCACTGTCATTAGTTGCAAAAAGTGGTGCATCTGGATTTGCCCGAGCCGCTGTGGCAGGCACTAGATCCTGTTGTTATTATCACTGTTTTATTGCCGCTGAATCTATTGTCGTTGAAATATTGCTGCTGAAACTACTGTTGCCCTCGATATACTGATCCCTACTGCTGATCATAAACGCCATGTCTGGCCCCATTAGAAGAAAACTTGGTCCAATGGTAGCTAGGCTCAAGAGATACATTGATACTGCTGAACAAGAGGTAGCTCCCGTCGACGCTACTGGTGAAGTTGAAGAAAAAGAGCTTCGAAGATTGATGAAAGAGTCCCTCAACAAACTGACATCATGCTCCACACAAGTAAATGCAGAGATGAACAAATGGACAGATTACATAAGTCGCTTACCACAAACCGAAAGAATCACAGAAGAAAAGACGTATGAAACATTCGACGACACCACAAATCTCTCTGAATATCTCGATAAATCAACCGAACTGATTGATACACTCAAAGCACTGCTCGCCGAACTCGACGACAACTCTGATGAAGAAGATGATGAAAGTACTAAGACAGACTCTAATCAAACTGCTGATACAAAAGCCCTTGCAAAAGAAGATTCGACAACGACAACCTACAAAATCAGACAAGATATAATCAAGTTACCAAGCATAGAGATCAAAAACTTTAATGGAAATCACCTTGAATTCGACGCCTTTAAAGAAGCTTTTGATGCCGTGATCGACTCGCAACCACTTCCTCCTGTTGTAAAACTCAACTACTTGATGAACTACCTTGAAGGACCTGCAAAACGTTCGGTCGAGGGATACCGCATCATTGGATCGAATTATGACACTGTTCGACAAGAATTATCAAAACGATTTGGTAAAATGGATGAAATCAAAGCCTCATTACATGCTGAACTGGATAACCTGAAACCTGCACCTGAAGGGAACGTACATGCTTTACGAAATGTTATTGAATCCATTAATCGCGTCATCCGACAAATGGAAGCACATGGTGAAATCATTGATCATCCCCACATTTACACAGCTATCATGAAGAAGATACCCAAAAGCACACTGAAACTACTCCTCGAAGAAAAAGCCAAATCCAAAGAATGGAATTACAGTCGGATAAACGAAGAATTAGAAAGAATTGTATCCCTACAAGAAGCTGTGGATCGTGCATATGCTGAAAATCATGCTCAACAACTAGATACACAATCAAGTCAATACACAACTCCACGTGCAACTGTAATGAGTATCAATCGGGCACCAAAGACTCCATGCAGTTTTTGCAATCGTTCCCACTGGTCACAAGAATGCCGAACATATCCTGCTGGACAATCTCGTGAAAATCGCATCAGAGAACTCGGTTACTGCTACAAATGCCTTCAAACAGGTCATTACTCCAACAAGTGCACAAAACGAATGGTTTGCAGACTTTGCAACCGAGCACATCACACAGCCACCTGCAGACAAGACCCTAACTATAATCGTAATCAGCGAAGAACTTCTCAACCACAACAACAATACCAACAAAATCGTCAAACACCATATCATCAACAAAACCGTTCACAGAATCAAGGACAACAACGTCAACGTAGCAACTCTTGGAGCAACCCATCTTCACAACAAGATAATCGAGCTCCACAACAACAACAACAACGCCAAAATCAACAACGTAATCAACGATATGTCAATCAAAAAATTGATCAACCTAACATTCCTGCTTCACTGCAGCCACGACAAGTCCATTTCGCACATCAAGATGAAGAAGAAATATCCCCTGCAACTGGATCAAATCGTATTCCTCTTGGTCCTGCACGAGAAACTGAAAGCAATGCATTTTCAACAAATTCAACAGATCATCAAGCAATGATGTTAACCATGAATCTAGCAGTTTATGATCCTGCTCGTCCAGAAGAAAAACTCAATTTGTTGGCATTTTTCGACACCGGATCCGATTATTCATACATTTCCTCCGAGGCAATGGCACAACTTGCAGTCCCTTTAAGTGATCCAAAAACCTTATCACTTTTTACATTTGGTCAACAAACACCACAATTGGTTGAAACTGAAAAATGTCATATTGGTGTCACAACTCCAGAAGGTGAAATTGAATTAAAACTTCGCACAATGCCATATCTAACCCATCAAATTAAAACCGTAGTTATGGATGGAGAAAAACCTGTAGTGACACAAGTCCAACCTCAGCTCTTGATCGGTAATGATTACTTTTGGGAAATTATCTCTGGAAATCCCAAGCAACTAGAAAACGGATTCTTCGAACTGGATACCATTTTTGGTCCACTTCTTTGTGGGAAACGTGAGAAAGCTGCTGTTGAAAAATTTGAAAGAACAATTACTACCATTACTACTGAAGAAACTGAAGATCCAGACATTAAACAATTTTGGTCACTTGAAGGCATTGGCATCACTGAAGAAGAAGCCAATAGTGATGATCAAACTGCTATCAACTTCTTCAAGCAAACTGTGCAACAGAAAGACGATGGAAGATATGTTGTACGCTGGCCACTCAAAGAAGAAATTTCAACTCTACCGCACAACTACAACACCGCATTTCGTCGTTTACAACAAACACTTCATCGACTTAAAAAAGCCACAGACCCCAGCCTTATCGAAAAATACAACAAGACTCTACTTGATCAACTCAAAATGGGCATAACTGAAGATGTCACTGAATCAACTCCAAATGGTCCGCTCCATTATCTTCCTCACTTGCCTATCTTAACACCTGATAAAACGACGACCAAACTTCGAGTAGTATTTGATGCTTCAGCAAAAACCTCAAATGGCAAATGTCTCAATGATTACCTTCTTCGTGGTCCAATTTTGCTCCCAGACATTTGTGGAAATCTCCTCAGATTCAGAATCCCAAAAATCGCAATTGTAGCTGATGTTGAAAAAGCGTTCTTACAAGTTGAAATTCATCCAGATGATCGTGATCTTACTCGTTTCTTATGGGTAAAGGATCCCACCAAACCATTAACTGAAGATAATCTTCGCGTTCTTCGATATCTTCGTGTTGTTTTTGGATTTATATGCAGCCCCAGTTTGTTGGCACTTGTTATCAAACATCATCTTGAAAATTATCCTGAACAATCAGAATTATTGAAAGAAATTTTGTTGAATTTGTACGTCGACAACGTCATGATGTCTGCAACAAACGTATCAGAAGGAAAAGAGTGCTTTGAAAAGTCCAGGACATACTTCAGCTCAGCCAAAATGAACCTTCGAGAATTCATGAGCAACAACAAAGAATTAAATGTATTTTTTGAAAAACAAGAAGGCTCAACGCTTCCAAAATTCACAAAAATGTTGGGAATCAAATGGAATCTGGATGAAGACACATTATTTGTTATCTTGCCAACTCCAAAAGCAACAAAACGACCATACACAACAAAACGTGATGTTGTTCGTGAAATTGCTCGTGTTTATGATCCCTTA
>CABFKQ010022386.1:0-11019 GCA_901779485.1 Panagrolaimus sp. PS1579
GATTTTATGTTCTTCTATATATCTCCTTCTTAAGCTTAAAGCAAGCCTAAAGATGGCATATAATTTTTCCTTTTTTTTGTGGTGACGAAGAAAAACTACTCCGTAAGTCGTAGTGATGAAAAAAAACAAGCAAAGGCCAAAGTTAGTCGTCGTCAGTCATTCACAAAAACAGCAGCAGCAGCACTCGAACATCAATGGGAAAAACAAAAAAAGAAAGCATGCGATGGGAAAAAAATATGGACAAACCGCCAAAAATGGTTCTTAAAACGAAAATTTGGTTGAAATAAAATAATTTTTCAAAGTTTTTTTGTGGTTTGAATTCTCGCATCATCATCTACAACAAAATACCAAAAAAAGAAAGAAGAGAAAAATTTCATCATTGATCAACTATACTACTACTACCTTCTTCTTTCACACTAATATATATGTATACATCAAAAGCATATTCAACAAAAAATATACATTAAACAAAAATGTCAATAACAACAAGAAATGATCGACAACTTGTAAATGCTAATAGTGGTTGGATTTTTACATTACGAGATATTAATGATTCTCCATCAAGGGCTGCAGGAATTGATAATGAAAGTGAACAAAAGCTTCGACGAGAAGGTTGTAATATTATTTGGAATGTTGGAAGTACTTTAAAACTGTAAGTTGTTTTTCTTTTTTTTAATACAGTTATTTACTGTTATATTTTTTTATAGAAAAGAAAATCCAACGTTATATACAGCATGTACATTTTTTCATCGATTTTATATGGTTCAATCTTTTAAAGAATATCCGCTTGAAGTAAGTTTTCTGCTTTTTCTACAGTAAAATATACATTTTTATCTTTTAATTTCTAGGTTGCAGCTCTTGGATGTTTATTTCTTGCTGGAAAGGTTGAAGAAACCCCAAAAAAATGTCGAGATGTTGTAAATGTCGCAAAAGAAGTATTACCAGATAAATTTAACTCAGCAACATTGCTTGCATGTTTTTGAGCATTGTTGAAAATTGATTAATAAAACTTATTTTTTAGCAAGATGTTTTTCAATTTGAACGGATACTATTATCAACATTGGGCTTTGGTCTTAATTTGGAGAATCCATATACATTTTTGATGAAATATGCTAAAATATTTAATATTGAATCAACAAAAAAAAGAGAAATCGTACAATTTGCTTGGACATTTTTAAATGATTGTGCTGGAACAACTTTGTGTCTTCAATATGAGCCTGAGGTAAGCGATGTTTTTTGACAGTACTGCAACTTCGGGGCTGAAAAAGGTATAGCTCCCCACATTATTTTGGCATGCTAAACAAAAATCTGACAAAATTTTAGCACCATTAAAAACAGGTGATGTCTTTTTTTCGTTACACCCAGCAAAATTTAAGTGAAGTTGCTGCACTTGATTTACTTGAAAAAGATAAAAGTTTGGAAAAAGAAAATAAAAAACAAATTTTTGCTTCTCCCACTTTTGTTATTCAAGTAATTTAAAAAGTGAATAAGGGATTGTTTTTCATTTTATCGTTTACAGAATCCATTTGAATTCGAAAGACAAGAGTGTGAAGAAAGGCCAGAACCAGAAGTATCCAAATTTAAAGCATCCCAAAGATTACTTAATCATGAAAAACATGATAATGGTATTTTTTTTAGAATGAAAAAATAGTAACATACAGTTACTAATCAAAAATAGAAAAATGAAAACCATTAAATCTGAAACACCATAAAGCTTTCTTACTTTGGAAGAAAAAAATTAAAATCAATTTCTAATATTTTATAAATCTTGTTTCAAATTTTATACTCAATAATTGAATTTCTTTTTAAGAACGTGAAATGGAGGCTCAAAAGAAACCAGTTGCAAAACCACGAGCTTCAAGAGCACAAGAAAGTAATGGAGATCTTGGTCCTGCACCAGTGCCACCAACCCATAGATCACTTGTTACTCCATTAACAGATAATGAAGTTCGTCGAACAATATTACAAGCTCCTAAAGTTGTTAAAGATGAACCTGGTAGCAGCAGTATTGTTGCTCTTGCAGAGAAAGCAGAAGAAGAAGAACCAGAATATTCTGATATTAAAGAAGAAGAAACTTTAGAAGAAAAAGAAAAATCACCTGATCCACTTATAAAGCTACCAAGTCCAAAGATTACTGAAATGCCTCTCTCTGCTATTCTACCAAAAGAAGATCTTCCACCACCTTTGCCACCTCGAAATGTTTATCCAAAATTAGAAACAGAAGAAATTCCACCACTTCAAGAAAAACCTCTACCAATGATAATAGAACCTCCTCCAAAATATACAGAAAAAGAAGCAAAAGTAAAATATCCAGCATTGATTGAACCTATAACAGAAGCTCCACCTGCAACATTGACATCATCAGCATCACAATATTTCAAAGAAGGTGAATTATTAACCGAAGGTCAATTGCTACAATATTATCAAAATGAACAACTTGAATTTGTGGATGATTTTATTGAAGTATTTACAGAACAAGAATTGAATCCACATAATGCATTAAATGATTTACTTGAAAAATATAAAGATGTTTGTGAAAAGTTACAAATGAAATCTGATTCAAAAGAAGCTACAGTAGCAGAATTAACAAAAGTAAATAATGAAGTTTGGCATGTGGAAGATAAACAAGTAACTGAAAACGGAAGATGTGGTGATGATCGTGCAGCATCTGGTACAGCAAGCTATAAAGAAGCAAAATTTATTGCAGCAAAGATTGTTGAATTAAAAGAAAAATTGGATGAGCTAACTCAACGAGAATTGGATGAAACGCTATGTCTTGAAATTCGTGCACGATCACTTGCACTACAAATTCAATGGACTGTTGTAATGATAAATAATGATTTTTTGGTTGAATTAAAAACAGGCGCAAGCGCATTACCAACTTGTAAGTTTACAATATTTTTAAAAAGCTTTCTGACAAGAACATATTTTTTTCAGTAATTGCAACAAGTCTTTCAAGTATTAAACGTCGACAACTTCGTGGTGCATTATCCGATTTATTCTTTTTTCTTCGATTTCCGGTATTACCAAAGCGATTTTCTGATAGTGTTAGTGCATGGATTGTTGAATTGACTTCAGTATTGTATAAAGCATGTACAGCAGATGATTTAATGTTTATTTTATGCCAAATATTAAGAACTCCATCACCGGTTTCTTCATGGGCTGTTCAACTTGTTCAAACATTTATTGGAATTCCAACTTTAGATGTTTCAAAAGCAATGAATAATTTTGTTGCTTTATTAAGTATTGTAATGCAATCTGTAAAACATCGTGAAAAATTTCTTTGTCGAGTTATTAAATATTATGAAGGTGATAATAGTTGGAATGTTGTTAGCGATGATGGAGATATGGTAGCGTCTATAAAAACCTTTTTGTTAAAAACTTTTAAAAAATGTGTTTTTAGGACAATGCAACTCTTACACAAATTAATGAAACAGATCTTGTTGCAATTATTGGTCAATTTGATTTAAAAGCTTTATTTTTGGTTACTGTACGGCATTTTACTTATATTTCACGTAAGTTTTTTCTCAGCACTTTATTTTATAAGCTTAATTTACAGAAGGAAATAAACGTCAAGTTATGCTTTCACTTATTTCTTTTACACTTATCATTATTAAACTTTTGGATGAAGGACTTGAAACGTATTCAATGCATAAAAATGTTTGCAAAAAGATTGCCAGTTGTATTAAGTAAGCTATCATTCATTTTAAAAAAATATATACAATAATTTCCTTGTTTTAGATTGCTTGTTCAAAATGTTTGTACATATTGGGATCTTTGTAAACCAGAAATTTCAAATTTAACTGATAAAAGAATGCTTCAGAATGAAATAAATCGAATTGTTCTTCAAGCAATTTATTATATTGTTAAAAAGAAAAGCCTTGGATTATGGCAATTTTTGGTAGATTTTCCATATTCTGTTGTATCTGAAAATTGTCGACAAAGATGTCAACTACTTTTACGATCTCCAAATATTTATAATGTTCGAAAGTTATATGAAATTGAAGATGAAGATGTTGCAAAAGCTTTAAAATCAAGTGGTCCTCTAGTTGATAAATTGGGTGAAATTGGTGCCGAAGATCGAACATATATGTTATCCGTGTTAGCATCTGTTGTCTCACAATCAGAAACTGATCTTGGATATTTTGTTGATGAAATGATTAGAGTGGCGTTTTTGGATGAAGCAACAAGAGAAAGCTATTATAAAGTTGGATCTGAAGCTGTTGCAGTTTTGATTGAACGATGTCCAAAACTTCTTTCTTCAATACTCAATTTCATTGATAGAAATTCGGATCACCTCGATCAATATGCAATTGACATTTTAACAAATGCACCATTATCAAATTGCTTTTTATCAAAAGATGATGTTGGTGGTAAACTTGCAAAATGGTTAATTAATCGTCCGCTAACTCATCCAGCTTCACATATTGCAAGAAGAGTTTTGACATCTGTGAATTGGGGTTCAACAGGTCAACTTTGGATGCCTCAAGAAGTTCATGATACTTGTGCTGATGCAATTGTTAAAGCCCATATTGTACAATGTAAAAATCGAAATGGTTTAATTACAAAATCTTACAAAAATGCTGCAAAACTTGCTATGAAAATTCCAGATTTAGAGCAACAATTTGATAAATTTTGTTTTGATGTTTTACTTCGCCTGAAATTTGTTTCAAAGAATGTTACAGCAGCTCCACAAAATGATTTAACAGCATTTTTTGTTTATTTAATGCAAAAATGCCTTACAACTGCTGAAATCTTTCTTGAACATGGTATTAAACCTTTAACAGAACTTGTAAATTCTTCATCATTTAATGCTGCAGTTGTAATTGTTTCCAGAATTGTTTCTGCATTTCCAACAAAAATTCCTGCACTAATTCAGAATGATACATTTCGAGATTGCATTGATAAACTTCTTCATGCCGATGAATCAAGTTATGCTATACAAATTTTAATGGGTGCTGATAAATTTCCTGGACCTGTTATGAAATTACTTTTAGCATCTATTTCTGTAAGTTTATTTTTGAAGGAGTTACTGTATATAATTTTTTAATTGCAGCATAATCTTACAAATTCTCAACAAGCTTTACCAAAAGATGCAGCATTAGCTTGGCTTCGATTGATTTTATGCAAGAAAGATTGGAATAATGATAAATCTGTGCTATTTCTTTTGGGTACTGTAGTTAAAATTGCATTTGAAAAAGATCCTGAGACTTTATTTGGAATTGTTGAAATTCTTACGGATGCTTATCGAGTATGTTTATCTTAGTTCTTTAAAAATTGTTAATATTGTATCTTTATAGAATCAATTAACTGTTTGGAAAGAATCATCAAAAGGTTTATTTTCAATGTTTTCAACACCAATTCCGCCTCCACTTTTGCCAACAGCGTTAATGAATGTTTCGCCTTGGGCATCTTGGGTACTTTTAATGGCAGAGCCAAAAGTTCATGCTGGATTTTATTCTTGTTTATATGCATCTTTACAAAAGCATCAAAATAAAGGCTTAGAAGAATCGGTTAAAAAAGCTGCTTCAAAATCTCATACAAATTTAAGCATTGATCGATTGGATTATTATCGATGGCTTGAATTGTCAACTTCAATATCTACTGAACATCCAGCGTTTTCACTTATTTGTCAACAACTTTGTATTGTAATGTTTGAAAGAAGAAAGCTTGAAAAAATTGATCCAATTTGTCCGGGTGAATTTTATCATAAATGTAAAATATCTGAACCAATGATGACAAGACTTCGATCGGATGTATTTCCAAAAGCTGAAAAATCAACATCAAATAAAAATTTGGGTTCATTTTTCCATGCTGTCTCACAATGGCTGTTTCATGATGCACTATATCAGCCAAAATTTAATCGTTACAATGACTTGATTATGGATTATTTAGTACAAATGATTACATCTGGTGACAAGCATCTTTGGATTGATTTTGTTCCACTTGATGAAGTCAGAAAAGAAATAAAAAATGAAGCAAAAATTTTTTCAATGGCCTGTCACTTGGAAAATGTTGTTGCTTCTGGTCGTATTGCAACATCCGGAATCTTTCATTCAATGACTGAATTTTTTAATTCTTTACAAGCTCCATCGCTGGAAGTTATTGCTTTTCCATCTGTTCCTATCCATGCAAGCCTTCCATTAAGTGATGGATTAACGCTATCTGATTGTTGTACACCTCAATATGTTTTATCAAAGTTTGGAAATTATTTTGAAGAAATTTCAAAAATTTCAAGTACTTATGTTGATGGAAAAGAACGAGTCAATGATATGAATATTAAATATATTGAATTGTTTGGAAGGCTGTATAAAAGTATTCAAGTTACATTAATTATTCAATTAAAATGTGGAAATATGTTTACTTCAAAATGTCAACGACCATCTGTTGCAAATATTGTTGTTTCTTCATCTGAATACGATACGGCAATTGCACAACAAATGAACCAAAATCGACAAATTAGAGAAGAAGAGGTTGGAAGACTTTTAACAATGTTAGATACAACTGCAATTAAGAGTGCACATTTGGAATTTATTTGCAGGTTTGTTTCAAAAATTTTTTCCAAAAGGAATTTTTTAGAACTCTTTATTTATACGGTATTGCAACAAAACGAGAACAACCACAAATGTTTGAAAAGATTCGATTAACTGGTGCAACACTCTTCTATCATATTTGTAATCATGTAAATACACAAAATCTTTTATTCCCAGCTGGAACTGATGCATATGCATCGTGTATTCGAGCACTGGGTTCTGTATTTATTGCAAATCAACCATCTGAACAAGTTAATCTTATGCGAATGGTACTTGGTGGATCTCCTTTAAATCATTTCTTATTTGAACATTTTACACCTTCATGTGTTCTTCCAGAACAACTTTTTCATATTTATTCTGAACTGTCGAGAAATGTTCGAAATACATCAACTACAGTATCTTCATTAGAATTATTAAAACGACTTGATATTAAACATACTGGAAATAATATGCCACCAAATCAATTCTCAGCTTTAATGCCAATCATTTTTGAAAATTTAATTTCTGCAGCTGGTACGAATACTGTTTTAACAAAGCTTTGCTCGGATCATTTTGTTCATACTTTATTCGATCATTTTCCTATTAATTTTGTTAGTGGTTTTGCCCTTCTCTTTACTGGTACAAATACTCAAGGAATTCCAACAGAAATTTTTGAAACAATTAATGCTCAATTAATGCTTGATAACTTTTTGGCAGAAGATACTGTAAGGCCACCAGTTCGAATTCCATTTGATATAAATCTTGTTGCACAATGTATTCAAGTTCTTTCTGAACAAGCAGCAAAATCTCGCCAGGAATTGACAACTAGATTGTTTTCTGTTTGGACTCCATATTTAAATTATTATTGCCGATATTCAGAATATTTTATTCGTCTTTATATTGCCCATACCTTTAATTCTCATGCTCCAACAACCGTAATTGAACAAGAACTTCGAAATTGTTTTAATTTTTGTATTGCACTTTGGGGTCCTTTGCTGCAACCTGTTGGAAATGGATTAGCACCATGGAATCCTGCAGATAATTATCTTGCTGGTCCAGTTGTTGAAAAACTTGTTAAACTTTTAGCTTGGCTTCCACATTCAACTTATTTACCACCTGGATCTGAAACTGTTGAAATGTTATTTTGGGAATATTTTGCTTCGCATCTTATGTCACTTCAACGAGCTGGCTCATCACATGTTTATACTATTTATGTAAGTTTTTTTAAAAGACTAAAAACAACCATCTAATGTATGTTTTTAGGAAGAAAAGCTTGTTTCATTAAATTGGGGAAGATTTTGGCCAACGCTAATGGCGCTATCATCAATGGAAAAACTTATGACAGATAGTGCACCAGAAATTGGACCACTTGTAACAGAAATAATTATTCGAATTCCATGGCAGCAGCTCGTTCAACATCAACAGCATCAACCAATTGAAGGACACCGTGCATTTCATTCACTTTTATTATCGTTGCTTGCTCGATGTGCATATAGATCTGCAAATTTTGCAAAATCTCGCGCTTCTGTTGAACGACTGCTTTCTTCACTTGTTCATTCATGTCAATGGTATTATACAAAAGCAGAAATAATTGAAAAAGTTGGAGCTTTTATTGCTTCATCATATCCAAATGATACTTTAACAACTCCAAATAATGTTGTTAAAGCTTTTATGAGTATCTTCCGACAAGCATGCTTCTTTTCAACAACTGCTTCAATTCCAAATTCTTCTGCTGGTGATTTAGAAATTATTCGAAAACAATCTGCCTATCTTCGTACTGATCTTCGACTAATGTTAAAAGCAAATTGGAATATCACAGATTTACAAAAACATTTTCGTGAAATTTTAACAAAAATTGATTTAATTATTGGTGGAAATGGTATGTTTCTAGCTTGAAATATTGAAGTATTGTTGTTTTTTTAGATAAATCAGGCTTTGTTCCATTAGCAAAAGAATTGACAATAGTTTTGCCAGAAATTACAAAAGAAAAAACAACTTTGCTTCTAATTAAAACACTTGGAGAATGGCTTCGAGATCACCCTGAATCTGGTTTAGTTTTACTTATTCTTAGTACTGCAATGGAATCAATGACAGCTTCAATGCCATATTTGGGACTAAAATTATTAAATAAATGTATTGCTGCATATTTTAATCGAAAAATTTCTTGTGATTGGCATGAACTTTGTACTTGGATTATAATACCTGAACGTTCAAAAGAATGGTTATATACAACTCCATCAGCAGATGCCGGAATAAAACCACGATTTTTGGTTCTTAATGCATTTTTAATTAATGAAATGACTTCTCTGAGTAGTGCATCGGCAGAAACATCACTGTTAAAACGACTTCAAGAATATCTTTCATCTGTAAAACCAAAATATATTAAACCTAAAAAAGAAGCAGCATTTTTACTTTGTGTTGAAAAACTTCAAAGAATGGTCATTCGACAATATACAAATGGTGCCTCAATTGCTGTTGCAAATGAAAATTTGGAGAATTATATTACACTTTTGAAAAAATTTCATTCTGATGAAAAAGGTGTTTCAATCTTTTCAATGGTAACACGATTTGGTCGTAAACCTTCATATCCAATCAAGTAAAAATATCTTTCACAAAATTAAGAAATCCTAATACTTTATTTTTAGGATACAATTATTCTCTCAAATTATGTCACTTTATATTTCTCAGCAACAAACCGCTGCGGGTCAACCGCCACGACTTCAATACTCTCAAGGTGTTCTAAATTCTCGACTTGGAGCTTTCAAAGATTTACAAAAGAATAAAGAATATGCTGAATACAATTCTGTAATTCAAAATGCTCAACCATATTTTTCTCAAGTTGAACATTATAATTTGAATCATGCTGGAAATCTTTTTGCTCGAACTTGTCAAATTCTTTATCAAAATGATAAAACTCTTCTCCGTCTTGATGCTTAAAAAACTTTTCAAACTTGTTATTATTCATTCATTATTATTACTGTTATCAGTTTTTTGTTATTAATCTTTTTTGTACATTTTTTACTTTTTTGTATTTTTATGCCTTCTCTCTCTTTTTTTTGCTCTGCGATAAAAAAAAGATATTTCGCGCGATTTCGGGAAAAAAAGACAGGTCCATCTTTTTCCATTCTTTCGCTGATCCAAATCATCTTTGATCCTTTAAATCGAGGAGAGAGAGGGTGGAGGGGGAACAGGTCTTTTACCATTGTTTTAGGATTCCCCTTTTTAAAATTGGAATTTCATTCATTAATTTTGCAATTGTACACAAAAAAGGTAAATCTTAACTTTTTAGAACCTAAAAACATNTTCAAGGTAGTTAGTGTTTATAGAAGTTTCCCTCCCCCCTTTGAAACATTTTATTGTTCGATCAGCTTTTTGTGTGACCATAACAGAAAAAGGGCGTTTTATTGAAATGGTCACAAGAAAATATTGTTATAGGCGAAGATCCAAAAAAACATGATCATGAGTGAGAGCAAGAGAGAGACTATAGGTCAGTAATCACCTATCACTTTATCAACCAACGTCAATTAACCCATGACCAATAAAAAATAATAAAAAAAGTCATGTGAGAAGCTGCTGCTGCTGATTGACTTCTTCTTATTTTTATAACTTTAGTCTCTATGAACTTTTTCTTTTGGAGCAAAAAAAAATCTTTAAGAACACTGAAGTAAACAACCGTGTTTGTTGTTGTTTTGGAAAATTGCGTCTCCTTAAAAAAATCGGGTATTCTAAAAATAAATTGTTGCTTTGACGACAGTAATCAAGGAAGAATGTCATGAGTGCAAAAGATTCCACTGTCATTTTTAGTAAATGAAAAATTTACAAAAAATCATTATCATTTTTTGTAAATGAAAAATTTACAAAAAATGATGACCATTTTTTGTAAATTTTAAAAAAAAGCAAAAAAGAATTAAATTAAATAATAACAAACCTTAGGTGGTCTTTCTCGCTTCTTGGGTGCTGGAATTCTGGATTCTGGTTCTGCTGCAGCTAGTTCTTCATTCAAAGATTCTATTTGTTTAAATTTTTGACCATCGGTTGCTAGCAAAACTTCTGTAACACTTGAAATTTAAATAGATCGCGAAAGTTTTTCTTTTTGTTGATTCCCAATTTGTAAAACATATTCATTGTTCTTTTTTAGTATAGCTGGCAGATCTACAGAATATTTGAGTAAGCACTTTGAAAAAACTGAAAAACATCGGTGATAAAAAAAAGTCTGTATGAATAAGAGGAAAACACGCACAAAACATGCACAAGCAAACACGATAAATGTTATTAATTGAGAAGTATTATATAATTAATAAAAATAAGTGGAGAACGATAATAATAATAATTATTAGCAAAAGAAGTATACACAGGTTCAAAACTTAGAAAAATAAATAGAAAAATAAAAGCAGTTGCAGTGTTTGGCTTAAAGTTTATATTTGCCAATTAGCTTTACTGCTTTTTTTTCTGTACTTAGAAGTTTTGTTGAAGCTCCTTTTTGCTAATAATAATTATTATTATTATC